>VDFB02325041.1:0-42112 GCA_007258455.2 Sequoia sempervirens | reverse complement strand
CCAGTCCACCCACCACCACCAAACTTGGGGGAAGTTTCACCGCTGAAATGTCAGGCGAATTGATACCCATGACATTAGCGGCGGGATGGTCTCTGGTGGCCCCCAGTGGTAAAAACGCCCTCCAAAGCCAGTCGCTATTCTCTACTGTAATTAGCGGCACATTCGTCAGATTTATTTCCGACGGCGTTCTTTCTTCGCCGCCAAAATAAGGCTGAACGAGCACGTGCCCCAAAATTCTGAGCGGGCCGAGATCTTGCTTGCCCTCTGCCACGCGGCATCCTACGTGGTGCACAATGTTCCCACCCGCGCTGTCTCCCATCAGAAAGCAACGTGACAGGTCAGCATTGCGCGGCAAGAAACTGTCACCCTCACTGCTTGTAAGCCACTGAAGAGCGCCAAAGCAGTCGTCGTAAGCGGCGGGAAACTTGTGTTCCGGCGCCAGCCTGTACTCCACCGACACAACCACCACCCGCCGCCGCTTCGCCAGACGTCGGCAGAAAACGTCGTAGAGCTTTACCGCGGCAGACAACGTGCAGAAGCCGCCGCCGTGAAAATACACCACCACCGGCAGATCCTCCAATGCGTTGTCTTCCGGTACCGGAATAAATAGACGAACCCAAACGCCCGTAACGCGGTCTATGACGGCGTCTTTGGTGTATACTCCGTTGTCAGGCGTCTCGCTGGCGGAAAGCATGGGCAAGAGCAACGATAGGAGACAGCGGTTAATGGTGCCGTCGCTTCTGCGGGCTAAGTAGCTGGCTTGTTTAGCCAACCACGAGAGCCACTGCACACGCCGTGGAATCTTGCTCATAATCTCATCTACACCCTGCTGATCATATGGCCTCATATTCTTTAGTTTCATTTCTATATCGAATAAAACGCTGATCAAAAAAGAAATAATACAAGAGCTCTCATTAGGAGGAGGACAGTAGAAGAGAAGGATGACCAAGAAGCCAGAGTTCAAACTAGGAAGTAGGATCTAGCTGAAAGGTCTGGCATTGAACCTGCCTCCTGCTGTAGATTTTTCATATTCTCTGGATGGCATTCTAAATCTTATTGCTTTATAATAATGTTGTAAAGTTCGATGTTATCAGCGACATTGTTAAATAGATTGATTATGTTAGTTGAATGAATTGAAGATAGATTTTATTGAGGTCAACAAATCCCTGCAGTTTATTTATTGGGAATGCGTTCTCTGAGTTGCCCATGACTCTATTAATTGTAGGCAATTTAACTAGCTCGATGTTAAAAAAGCCTCAAATTTCCGGAGTTCGGAATGAATTCGAGAGAGCTTGGAGCGCATGTACACCGTCCGTACCAGAAAGCTTACAGCAAAGAAGTCGAACAACTTATCCACGCTGTCTACGCGGTCTTTAAAGCCTGCAGAGCGATTGTCATAATGAATGTGATAGACCTACTTCATTGGCTGAAATAAAAACAAAAATAAAAGTTGATTTGTGTCTTGTACTGTTCAACAGAATCATGGCTTAAATCCTTCCACGTATATGAAAGATAATTCATGTACGAAACCGTGTAGGTTCATTCCACTGAACGTATGGAACAGAATTTTACTCTCTTGGTTTGATTTTCTTGCGGCAATCTCACAACTCGCCCATTCCCCATAAATTGCAATGAGGCACTGGCTATCGTCAGGATGGATGTGCATTTCAATATTAATTAAGGCTCATGAGCGAAAGTCCAGAGAGTGCTTTTCAAGTAACACGGTAAAAATGAATGCAGTCTTGTCTATTTATAGAATTTTTTACTTACAAATTGAAGCCACTAATCAATGCCCGACCCTAAGGACGAACTGGTTGGCAATGGCAGAAACAGAGCGGATCTGATTTGACTTCATCTAGGAGAGAGGATCCAGTAGTTGAAGACTGAGTAGTTGAGCACCATTTCATCAATTGATTAGACATGCCACATTTCCTCGGAGATTATTTATCAATGCAACGAACAGATTCCCAGGGTACTGGTAAAGCCTTTACCTACAAATTTGCGTGCAATTAAAATGCGAGTTCTCTCAACAGGCTATAAAACCATTCGCTCTTGATTCACAAAGAAAAGCTATCAGTGGAGGGGAGTGCGAAGAATGTGAGGCTTTTTACAAACAGGCAACTTAATCAAATTCGGAGAGGGCTTCCTCTCCGCGTGCGATGGCTATGCTGGGCTTTAAAAACAGGCGTCTATTTAGGGCAGAAAAGCGACGGCACCGTTAACAGGCGGCTGGCGGCGTGGCTGCTATGGTGCCTCGCCCCCAGTGTGCCCGCCAACGAGAAGCCCAATAGTGGAGTATATACCAAAGACGCCGTTATAGATCACGTTAACGGCGTGTGGGTCCGTGTGTTTGTTCCAGTGGAAGAGAAGGCCAATGAAAGAGAGGTGCTGCCGGTGGTGGTGTATTTTCACGGTGGTGGCTTCTGTATCTTGTCTACCGCCCAACAGTTGTATGATGTGTTTTGCCGGCGGCTGGCCAAACGGCGCCGCGTAGTGGTTGTGTCAGAGGATTACAGGCTGGCACCCGAGCACAAGTTCCCCGCCGCTTACGACGACTGCTATACAGCACTGACGTGGCTTAAGAGCCACGCTGGCAGGAGTTTCTTGCCCCGCTGACCTCTCGCGTTGTTTTCTCATGGGAGAGCGCGGGAGGAAACATTGTCCGTCACGTCGGATGCCGCGTGGCGGGGAACGTCGACGATTTCCGCCCCGTCAGAATAGATTATAGGTGTTTATTGGAGAATGAGTAGGTTGGTAATCTAATGGTACAACATCTGGTCTAGATTTGAATTTTGATCTGTGAAAATTTAACATGATAATTAGGATGCCAGGGCATAAAATAATAGAAGTAAAAGCTATATTTGTAGTTTGCTTAATTTAAAATTATAATATTATTAATAATATAAATATTAAATTAAACTAAAAAAATAAAATAATAAGATATTATTTTCGACGTAATTATATTGGATTTTGTTTTTAAAGTTGGTATTCTCTAACATTTGTAGCACATGAATTATCATTATTAAATTTACTTCATAATTGAGTTCAACATTAACATTCAATCAATGATGATTTTGAATTGCTTCATGATAATGTTATTCGTGGTATTATTTTTTGTCTCAATGAATTTGATATAAACACAATTCTATTTGCAATCTTCTTCTTCATATTTGTTATGTTCATCATTTTGAAATGTTCATGTGCAATATATTATAAATTAAACTATCTTGTTTCATTTGTACCGCAAGTTTTTCAATTATTAATCTCCAACATTGAACATCTCTCATTGTCTCTCTCTCTCTCTCTCTCTCTCACACACACACACATTCATTTTGATATTTTTGTTTGTTCCTTCTTTTCTATTAGGAAAAGTAAATGTTCATTGTGGTATCTTAGTGTTAACTATAGTGTATAGTGAACTCACCATGATATATGAGCAATTATTATGCTAGATGACACTTTTGTTGAACAATTATTATGATAGATGACACTTTTATTGATTGTTCAAATTGACAAATTCATCATTTAAAATTTTCTAGTAAAATTTGTAATTTACAACTTAGACAAATAATCATCAAAATATTTCAATCCATCCTTACTACCCTCCCATCAACTCTACGAACTCTCATACATCAAGTACCACCACTTTTATAATGAAAACATCTACTAATTCTATTAGACCTACTCATTCTCCAATAAACCCCTATAAACTATTCATAAAATTAGAGATGTCATCCAGAAACTGAGAAGACAAATGATAGCGCATCGAGAAAAAGCTATGAAAGGCATTTTCGTAGAACAGAAGCTCCGCCTCTTTCTTCATCTTCTTCAAGTGCTCCAAATATTGCAACTGTCGATCACGAAGGATATCCAACCCGCCAATCACCACCAAACTTGGCGGCAGCTGCACCGCTAAAATGTCAGGAGAATTGGGACCGGTCACATTAGCGGCAGGATGGTCTCTGGTGGCTCCTGGGGGCAAAAATGCCCGCCAAAACCAGTCACTATACCCCAATCCCAATGTGATTAGCGGCACGTTCGTTAGATTAATCTCTGAAACCGTTCTTTCCTCGCCGCCAAAATAGGGCTGAATGAGCACGTGGCCCACAATTTTGACGGGGCGCAAATCGTACACATTCTCTGCCACGCGGCATCCGACGTGATGAACAATGTTTCCTCCCGCGCTGTCACCCATGAGAAAACAACGCGAGACGTCAGCGTTGCGGGGCAAGAAACTCCTGCCAGCGTGGCTCTTAAGCCATGTAAGCGCTGCATAGCAGTCGTCGTAAGCAGCGGGGAACTTGTGCTCCGGTGCCAGCCTGTAATCCACCGACACCACCACTACGCGGCGCCGTTTGGCCAGCCGCCGGCAAAACTCATCGTACAACTGTTGGGCGGCGGACAAGATACAGAAGCCACTGCCGTGAAAATACACCACCACCGGCAGCACCTTTCTTTCGTTGGCCTTTTCTTGTACTGGAACAAACACACGGACCCACACGCCGTTAACGTGGTCTATAACGGCGTCTTTGGTATATACTCCACGTTTGGTCCTCTCGTTGGCGGGCACACTGGGGGCGAGGCACCATAGCAGCCACTCTGCCAGCCGCCTGTTAACGGTGCCGTCGCTTTTCTGCACTAAATACACGCCTATTTTTAAAGCCCAGCATAGGCATCGCACGCGGAGAGGAAGCCCTCTCCGAATTTGATTAAGTTGCCTGTTTGTAAAAAGCCTCAAATTCTTAGCAGTCCCCTCCATTGATAGGCTTTTTATCGACCTGAATCAAGAGCGAATGGTTTTATAGCCTGTCGAGAGAACTCGCCTCTTAATTGCGCGGAAATTTCTAGGTAAAAGGGGCTTTGCAAGCTTATCCTAGGAATCTGTTTGATTGCATTGATAAATGGCAATGGCTATCCAGCCAGGGAATGCACCGGGGCATGGATGTGCTGCATACCATGTACCATTAAACCAAGTACTGTCAGCCTCCTATTTTTGATACTCGAGCAGCAGATTCGTACAAGAAGCTTATATAAAATATAAACAACTCCTATTTTTGAATTTGATATATATAAACAACTTTTAAAATTTTATAATTTAGATAAACAACTTTTTATAAAAAAATTTAAATTTTATATTTTAGATAAAACAACTTTATAAACTTTTATGTAAGCAATTTTTAAATTTGATTTTTATAATATTTTTTTTCATTGTTATATATATATATATTAAAAGAATATTTTTATGTTTAATAATTTTGAAAATTATTTAAAAAATTATTTGATAAATTTATAAAGTTACTTACATAAAAAGTTTATAAAATTCATCTGCATTAAAATTGAGTGACTATACAAAATCAAATTCAAAAATAGGGGTTGTTTTATATTTTATATAAGCTTGTTGCACGAATCTGCTGCTCAATGAAAAATAGGACACTATTAATGCCAGACTAATATTTTATGTTATCTAGCCCATCCTGAGTATCCTGAGTCTGGATAACCAAATGGCTTTTATTTCTGCATTAAGGAAATGCACCGGGGTGGGCATGGCCATGCATCATGCATCATCCATAATACAGCGGCTGATATTGATTGATGGGATTGCAAGAAACTGTCACTCACTCACATTTTTTGTTGGAGGATTTTTTACCTTAGAAAATATATCTTATAAATTTTTTTGGGCTTGTGTATAGTGATATTTTATTATTACTGCCCACTAAATTCATAAAGCTATGTGAAGTATTGAATATTAAAGAGGTGACCTTTATATTAGTGGATTAATAATTTCATTGGCAATTAAAGCAATTTGGTTTTCTATTTATCACTTTAAGTGAATGAAAAATATGGAATGATAAACTTAAAGGTGTGGTATTTTAAATTTTAATCATATATTGTAAAAAAAAATTAATAGTATAATTATGTAGTAACATTAAAAATATATATTTGATGGAGATATTAAAATTTTAGAATATATTAATAATTATAAATAAAATTATTAAAAAAGTATATATAATATTTTTTTATATTTTCTAAGATGAAAACAAAACAAAACAATTATAAAATATTGATAGCTTTTCAAAAGTAAAAATTAAAAGTTACTAATTACAAAAAAAAAATTCCAAATAAAAAAGAAAAGAAAAAGATTATTATATAATAAATAAAATTGCTCTAAAGTGATTTGAAATAGATGTTTCATTTAATCTATTTTTTGAAATAGTAAAATTTAAAATTTAAAATTTATTCTAATACATTTTGATAATGAAAAATAATAATTAGTAATTGAAGTTTTAAAGTTAAATAATTTAAAATTAAGAATTTATGTTTAAAAATATATTTTTTTTATGAATAAATGTTTATATATATCTTGCAATATAATATTTCTATTAATACATTTAATCATATAAAATTTCTTTTATTTCAATTTCATATCTATGTTTTATTAACACAACTTCATACAAGAAACAACAATTTTTAAAATTTTATGAATATAACACAAGAAGTAAAACTAAAAATGAGCAAGATTATATATTTAATACACATATATGTATGTATATATTTATATATAACCGACTTTATATTATACTTATATTTTAGTTTTAACACTATCACTCTACCAAATACATAAATTTTCTTAAATCACAATGTAGAAGCAATTTACTACTAAATCTATAGGTTCTAGAAAATTTGAAAATATAGAATATGTTTGGTTTATTCTTTGTTGTGCATTGTGTTTTTCCCTAGACCAAGATTAATATATTTAAAAATTTGTTATCTAATATATATAAACTATTTTATATAAAAATTGTTATTTAATATTTTAATTTTTTTCAGGCAAGATTAATATATTAATTTTTTTCAAACAAGATTTTAATATATTCAAAAATTGTTATATAATATATAAAACCTATTATATATAAAAATTATTATTTAATATATTAATATATTGAAAATTTGTTATATAAGATATTAATATATTAAAATTGTATAATATTAATGTGTTTATCATTTCTTATATATATAATATTTTTTTTAAATTATAGCATATAGGTATATTATTAATATACTATTAGAATCCTGCTTTGAAAGCCCATCCTTGCGACACTTTCCCTAGTTTGGGCCCGGGGGATACGAGTAGGGAAAGAAAGCAGTTTGCCTCTACCCCGCGCCCTAAAGCGAAAGCCTCTAAGAAACCTAAAGTTTGTCATCAAATTGATTCTGATATTGAGATTACTGAAGAAGTTAATACCCCCCATCATTCCCATAGACTAGTTCTTAAACAGGATAAGATGGGGAGTCTTAAGGAAGCCTCTAATTCAGACAAGGATCTTGAGAGTGACAGTGAAAGTCATAAGGAAATGGCAGTGGGTGGGGAAGGCCAGTCGGTGTCGGTGAATAGCGAGTCCCATGTGTCAAAAAGTTTGAAGAAGGGCCCCTTCGGTGACAATGTGCTGGATATTACCCCTCGGTCCTCTGATGTGATTAAAGGAAAAGCCCCCCTGCAGGAAGACCACAAGGATAAGGATTAGGCTTGGGAAGAAGTTGGCAAGCTGAAGGGGAGATTGGAGAGGTTGGAAAAGAAGGTCCAGGAGGTGTCTTAATTTTCCTTGAGGATCATGCACAGGTCGGCCACCAGTCTCTGCTTGATGTAGAAGGACAAGTCCGCGGATGGTGCTGAAGATGATGCCAGTTTCAAGGAGTTGCTTGAGTTCCTCACGGCAGATTGGACGACGACTATGCATGACATGCCTAGCAAGAAGGATAAGAATTAGGCTGCTGGGCCTTTTTGTTCTTGTTTATTTCTATGTCTAGTTTTTTGTTTTTACTGTTGAACTTGTTGGACCCCTGGTGGTCTTTGGTTTTACCTACGGTTACTATCACTTTTTGTGTTTTGATGATGTGTTGTGGGTGATAGTTGTCTCTCTACTGTTAATGTGCTTCCGATGGATGGCCTTTGTTGCCTTGTAATTATGGGTCAGCACCCTTGTTTTGCTACTTTTCATTTCAAAAACATTTATATTTATATAAATATAATTAATAAAATAATTCTCATAAAGTTTTTTTTTTTGAAAAAAATTTAGAATCAAATCTGAATTTTAATGAAGGAGAATATTATTGGCTTATTTAAAAAAATGTATTTAAACTATGGTTAAAAATCTAATGAGATATATATAGATTGTATCAAATTAATTGTTGAATAGCACATGTGTAATTGTTAGGTTTAAGAGGTGAAAATCTTTTTATCTTCATTAGTTTTAAAGATTGTGAATTTTATTAATGATTTTTTAATTTTCTATTAAATATAAAATAATTTACAAATGTTACCTGATGTGTATATTTTTCATAAATTTAATTTATTTTATTAAAAATTCAATGAGATAAATATAGATTTAAAAGAACAGGTCTAATTGTTAGGTTTAAGAGGTGAAAATATTTTTATCTTCATTACTTTTAAAGATACAAATGATTTTTTAATTTTCTATAGTTAAAATATCCTTTTCCACTTAAAATAAATTTCATAATCTTTAATTCTAAGGAAGAGAAAACTATTATCACATGTGATAAAACTAAGTCTTAAACATGTTCAATAAAAATACTAATATAAACTACTAATATGATATAATTGATAAATTTCCTTATATCTTTTAAATGTTATATCATTAAGAGTTTTACTAAGTTATAAATAAAAATTAGCTTTAGTATAAACTACTAATATGATATAATTGAACATTATATCTTTCAAATGTTATATCATTAAGAGTTTTACGAAGTTATAAATAAAGTTAGTCACACCTCTAAAAGTCTATATAGAGCAACAACCCATACCATCCCAATCATCAAGTTTACCCAATACATCAATGAGATTAGAGTGTCCATAAGAGGGTCTCAACCATTAATATCATTTTATTTATTATTATCTTGGCCTTCATTTGCACAAATAGGAGAAAAACTAAAAGTAAATGGAAAGAATTTGTTGGAAACAAACCAACCAGTAGCACCACTCATTGACCACCTAGAAGTTCTTCCATAGGCATCTAAAATATTGAAAAATATGCATGTTACAATCTTAATATTTATATATCCATATTTCTACTTTTACTCAATGTTTCCCAAATTATTTTGCATGCCTTACTCCTCAAACAATAAGTCAAACATATTCTATATTTTCAACTTTTCTAGAACATATAGATTTAGTAGTAAATTGCTTCTACATTGT
Organism: Sequoia sempervirens; assembly: GCA_007258455.2. NCBI lineage: Eukaryota > Viridiplantae > Streptophyta > Pinopsida > Cupressales > Cupressaceae > Sequoia > Sequoia sempervirens. The sequence goes on along the minus strand of VDFB02325041.1, from coordinate 32,901 downwards.
GATTAAAACCTCTCACCAACACAAGGCCTCCAAAGAAACAACAATTTAAGAAAATTTATGTATTTGGTAAAGTGATAGTGTTAAAATTGAAATATAAGTATAATATATATGTGTTTGTATTAAATATATACAAATGATTTTAAATTATTTAACTTTGAAACTTCTATTACTAATTATTATTTTTCATTATCAAAATGTATTAGAATAAATTTTAAATTTTAAATTTTACTATTTTAAAAAAATAGATTAAATGAAACATCTATTTGAAATCACTTTAGAGCAATTTTATTTATTATATAATAATCTTTTTTTTACTTTTTTATTTGGAAATGTTTTTTTTGTAATTAGTAACTTTTAATTTTTACTTTTGAAAAGCTATCAATATTTTATAATTGTTTTGTTTTGTTTTGTTTGTTTTTTTTTTAGATCATAGGAATCTGTAGCACACCCCTAAATTATTTAGCTAACTTGAATAGGCCCCCTACTGCTTTGTTTTGTTTTCACCTTAGAAAATTAAAAAATATATATTATATATACTTTTTTTAATAATTTTATTTATAATTATTAATACATTCTAAAATTTTAATATCTCCATCAATTATTTTTTTTAATGTTATTTAAATTACACATCTAAACATAATTATACTATTATTTTTTTATAATATATGATTAAAATTTAAAATATCACACCGTTAGGTTTATCATTTCATATTTTTCATTCACTTAAAGTGATAAATAGAAAACTAAATTGCTTTAATTACCAATGAAATTATTAATCCACTAATATAAAGGCCACCTCTTTAATATTCAATACTTTACATAGCTTTATGGATTTAGTGGGCAGTAATAATAAAATATCACTATACACAAGCCCAAAAATCCTCCAACATTTTTATATTTTCTAAGGTAAAAACCCTCCAATAAAAAATGTGAGTGACGTGACAGTTTCTTGCAGTCCCATCAATCAATATCAGCCGCTGTATTATGGATGATGCATGATGCATGGCCATGCCCACCCCGGTGCATTCCTGGGCCTGGGTAGCCAGTGCCGATAGTCATTGCCTTTGATAAATAGGCTAATCTCAGAGGAAACAGCTGTACAAACAGACTTCAACTACATTAGAACTCATCACCAGCTGAAACAAAGCTATTAACCTGGCCTTTCTTACTGTTCCATTCTTTCAATATAAAAATAATAATAATCTCAGAGGAATGTGACGTGTCTAATCAATTGATGAATCTCTGTGTCTCCTTTGGTTACGATGAAATGGTTTCAATCCTTCCACGTATGTAAAACTACAAAATAGATGAAGTCAAATCAGATCCGCGCTGTTTCTGCCATTGCTAACCAGTTCGTCCGTATGGTCGGGCATTGATTAGTGTCACAGGGGCCCAGGAGAGAAAGACCAGGGAGAGTGCTTTTCGAATATATTATTAGCAATTGCACCTTTAGTGTGCAAATGGGTATGGAAGATTGTGGGAAATGTGTATCAAGGAAAAATTGGTCTATTTGTTACATTTTATAATAAAAAAGGTCAATTGGTAGGTCATTTAGCAAATGATGTTTGTGCAACAAAAGTTCTTGTGGAGAAGTGATAACATCAAATCAACTATGCATCCTCTTACAAGGATCCAAACATGATTAAAACAAAATCTTTGAATGAGGAAGATAATCGTGCTCCATTACCAATAAGCTCATATTATGTTTACAATAAAGAGAGGGAGATATAGGGATAGAAAGAGGGAGGGGGAGAGAGAGGGGGAGGGGGATAGGGGGAGGAGGGTAATAAGATAGAGGAAAAATTAGATTGAGACATAAAGCACAAAGAGAGGGATATACAAAGAGGGAAGAGGGAGATAGAGAGTACATACATAGAGAGAGAGAGAGAGTTGGAGGGAGGGAGCTAAACAAGATAAAAAGAAAGATATTGAGAGAAGAGACAATAATAGTTAAAATTACATCTATAACATCTAAAAAAATTCCCCTTCTATTATGTTGTGATAGATGTACCCTATTATAGAGCTCCTATTTTGGCACAATTAAGGAGATGGACAAATAGCCAAATGTTCATTCTCGGGAAGAGATGGACAATTTCTTCCATAAAGCTCAAGAAAACAAGATTCTTGATAAAAAAAAATAAGAGGATTGTAGTGTCAATTACGTATGGCTAAGAGGATTGCAATCGCACAGTGTTGGAGAACTATAACCAAACCAAAAAATTGGTTTACAAGGTAGATTATCAATATATGTATGATTTGGGTGTTGTAGCCGATTAACACTTGGAATTCATGTTGACAACAAAACATACGTGTTTAACATCTGTTACAAGAAGCCAAACAACAGTAGGCTTTCAAGAGGCATGTTCCTTTGGCCCAAATAAATTTATATGGGGATAGAATTTAGTTTATTTAGTTGTGAGAGTACATGTTATGGTGAACATATACTCATTATTTTTTAAATATAAAAATATGAATAAATATTTTTAAAAGTACTAATCATAATTTATTCTAACACGTAATTAATACACCAAAATGTGTGCAACTCCTCTTCATCTCATTAAAAAATATGAATAATAATAATCAAAATCTAGCTCAAAATAGGAGCTAAGTCAATCTCATTTATTGATGATAAGAATTACATATTAAAATATCATGCACTTTGTCCTCACATTTAATAGATTGGTCTTATGCAATCTTGCAACTACTTTGTCCAAAAATGTCCAAAGTTATACATACTTCATAATTTAAGATACACAAATGTACAACTTCTCATCTTCACCAATTAAAAATAAGATGTAATATACAACTTCTACTCTAAATACACAAACCTGTCAATTCTTTCTCTTGCAAGTAATGTACAATTAATGCCCATTTTTGAAACTTGCACCACCAAATATTAAAGTACCTGCAGGGAAAAAAGAAACTGTAAGGCTCACCATTTGATGCATAAATTACATTAATAGATATCAAATAGAAATTTTAATTATTAAAATCCAAATTTTGAAATAAACTTATTTTCTTTTCAATTTAGATTATAACAGTTTTGTATAGATCTCTAATTCAGGATTAGATAAAGATTTGGAGGTTTTAATGTTTTTATAAACTTATGGAATAACAATGAATATCTATGTCTAGTCTATCATAACCTTCCCTTGTTGCTCTCATAAAACCTATGATGATGTATGGTTTAAAACCAGATGGTTAACATTTCTTCAGTGCTCACTCATTTAAATTCCTCTCAACCTAGACCTTTACCCTTGATGCTTTTGTTTTTTGCATAAATTTTCCTATTAATGGAATGCCATTATCATCATTAGTAGCATACATGTTTACTTTCTTCAAAATTGTTTAATTATTGTATTGAAAATAACTCTCAAGCTAGCAGATAGAATTGACAAACTTGACAATATTAAACTATGTTGTATTGCATGCATGATAGTGGATCCTATTTTAATATTTAATTTTGTTAGCAGACCATGCCTACATTGCAATACCTACAAGGTGGTAATTCTCTTAGATAATGTAACCTTTTTTGCAAACCAATATTAAATTGTGTTGTATTCTATGCATGATAATGTAACTTTTTTTGTAAACCATGCCCACTTTGCAGCGTGTACAAGTTGATCTTTTTGTAAATTTGAAGATATGGAATTAGAAATTATTGAAATTGATTTTTTACTTGAATTTTCAAACTAAACAACCAAAGAGGATGAAAACTCTATCCTTTCAGACTTATCCATTTCTTACTGAGTATAGCAAATTGTTGAGAGCTGTCAACCCTATTACAGATCAATGCGGAGATTGAATAGATGTTTCTATATGTAGATCATTCAAACCCAACATAGTCCATCATATTATGGCACCAATTTTTAGAGGAATATTCAACCTAGATCTAGATTTTATATCCTTCCCAACAATCTAAGCACCGCAACCAGTAGATAGTACAAAGGTTAGTGCATTACCATGTTAAGGAGTATTTCACCATCAATAGTAACTAAGGGTTATGCCTAACAACGCCTAATTTCTAGGTGAAGTCACAAGATTTAGACCCTAGTGAACATCATTAACACTCAGTTATCAATCATTAAGTCTACCTAGGGTCTATAGAGGTCTATAGAGATTATTGGTTAGGGTGTCAAAAATAACTGTTATGCCTAGCGGGGTAGCCTATGTTCATGGGTTTATTATGCCCATTCAAAGACACATCTATCCATGGCTCAAATGTTCTCTCACATATTCAAAATGACCAGGACACTCAGAACAAAAGTTCATGTTCCTTAATTTATGGGTGAATAAATGGCTTGGAACTCATCCAAGTAAAATTTCAAATGGAGATGGACTTATGAATTAGTGGGGTTCATGCAAATTAATTAAGGTGTGATAATCAACATGTGATGGCTCTATATCTTACTTGGCTTGAATTTTTGTTATAGCTGACAGATAGGTGCATCAACTAGTAGCTAGTTGACAATCTTCTATGGAGGACAAGCCTATTAATAGATATTTGTTCTCTCTAAATCTTTTAGAGCTAGTTGATAAAGCTTTTGCTATTTTTTATGAACACAGGAAGATGCAATTATTGGATTAGCAAGATCAAGTGGGTGATCCTAGTCTACAACATATTCTTCACAAACAAGATCTAGCTTACAACCCTCTACCACTGTACCATTTGTAGGTCCAGGTACTAATCAACATACATTAAGGAGCTTGCAGGAATCTTCTGGCTAGGAATATTAAAGATGGAAACCAACTCAAGGGTGGTGTATTTTTAGTTGATTTATTGTTTTCTTCTTTTCACCATCACCATTATTTCTTTGGATATCTCATATTTCCCCAAGAGTGGAAATTAAATATAAAATTCTTATGTCTTATTGTAAAGAAGTCAATTAATTTCCACTATGATCTTTGGAAAACATTATACCTAGGATTTTGGTCTCTCTTATTGGTGCCTTAGTTGTCATGGATGGTATCATCCAAAAAATTTTGAAGCATTATATTTATGAGGAGGAATAATATATTAAATCACAAATCAATTTGCAAAATTTACACATTTCTTAGCCTACAGATAAGCTGTGGAAGTCATGAAGCTGCAAGTAGCCTTGAATTCATTACTGTTTGTTCCTATAAACAAACTAACCGTTAAAATTTACCTGCAATAGGGTGAAGCCACAATAGTAGTTTACAATTTGATGGAGGAAGGAAAACTGAGAAAAAACTACCCCATGGCAAAAAAATTGGTTTTACGGGTTCAAATGAACCTACAAGTTCAACTAAACCCAAAAGGGGTTCGCCTCAACTAGGGTTCAAGTGAACCACCACTACTAGGCCCACATTTCCCACCCAAAATAACAAAAAGGGAAATGCATATTGAGGGTGGTTCAATTAACCTCTAAGGGTTCATAATTTAACCCCCCTTATTCTTCATATTCTCCCCTTGAAACACAAAACAACCTAAATTTTACAGAATTTTGAAGATTAAGCTGAGGATGAAAATGGAAGTCTTCACAAACCCAATTGGAAACTGAGGTAGTCCTTAGAATGAGTCATCCAATTAATACAATTTTAATATGTTTTGGTTTTATTATACTACTTTTAGTTTTATTAAACATATCTTTTCATGAAAATGAAGGTCTTTGTTCTTCAAAGTATTACGTGGAAAAATGTATTATCAAAAATTGAAAAATATGAGTGCACCGATATTGAAGTCTTTGATCCAACAAAAAATGAATTTCAATATGCTACAAAAAAGTTAATGCTATACCTGTCAGAAGTTATGTCTAAATTGTAATTGGTTTGACCCCTCGAACTTGATTAAAGAAAAATATACAATAAAAAACTATCTAACCAAGTGGAGGCACTAGATATCGAGTTGGTTAAATCTAAATTCTAAATGATTAGAATTTTATCCTTCATGGAAAAGTTATGTGTTATACAAGCAGGCACTCACTCTTTTTAAAATGCTTGCTTTATGAAACTCAGCTTTCAAGGAGATAAGAAGTGCAATCCTGATTCTGCAATTTTGGTGCGCCTATTTTTAGAATCTACAAACAAAATGTGACGAGACTCTAGTTTGCATCGTCTCCAAATTCCTCACGGTTTAGCCGCTATAGGTGCCCGAATGTGAAAATTTAGTTAAAAATAATAATTTCAATGTCTAGTTTGGCCAAAAATTGTAAACCACTATTGTGGGATCACCCAATAAAACTTTTGCAAACAAATCTTTATGCATTGTTTTTCCTTACAGGAGGAAATCAAAGGTAAACCAGCTAGAGATTTTATTATGGGCAGTAGTAGAACATATTTTCAAAGTGAAATTGGCTTGAGGATGATCCAAGTGGTCATTGTAGCTTTTACATAAATCTATAAAATTTGTAGATTCTCTGCTATGTATTATACAAATATTTTCCTTCTTTTGGATTATCACTCTCAAAATTTTCTCCTCAAACTATAAAATTCCCACATATATCAAGCCCCAACCAATTGATCTCATTTACTAATATTGTTTTAAATCTAAATATAGAATAATTTAGCACCTCTTACGATTAGTGTGCCTTTTGAGATTCATGTGTTAGTTTGATGAGAATCTTACAAATAGCCATATGTACTTGACACTACAGTCCTCTTATTTTTTATCTAGAATATTGTTTTCTTGAGAGCTCTATGGAAGAAATTGTCCATCTCTTCCTGAGAATGAACATCTAGCTATTTGTCCATCTCCTTAATTGTGCCAAAATAGGAGCTCTATAATAGGGTACATCTATCACAACATAATAGAAGGGGAATTTTTTTAGATGTTATAGATGTAATTCTAACTATTAGTTTGATGAGAATCTAAATATGGTCTATTTGTGCATACATTTTATAGTACATGAGGTCAATTGGTAGGTCATTTAGCAAATGATGTTTGTGCAACAAAGGTTCTCTGTGGAGAAGTAATAACATCAAATCAACTATCCATCCTCTTACAAGGATCCAAACACGATTAAAACAAAATCTTTGAATGAGGAAGATAATCATGCTTCATTACCAATAAGCTCATGTTATGTTTACAATAGAGAGAGGGAGATATAGTGATAGAAAGAGGGAGGGAGAAAGAGAGGGGGGAAATAGGGGAGGAGGGTAAGAAGATAGAGGAAAAAATAGATTGAGACATAAAGCACAAAGAGAGAGGATCTAAGAAAGAGATGGATATACAAAGAGGGAAGAGGGAAATAGAGAGACATACATACATAGAGAGAGAGTTGGAGGGAGGTATCTAAACAAGATAAAAAGAAAGATATTGAGAGAAGAGAATAATAGTTAAAATTACATCTATAACATCTAAAAAAATTCCCCTTATATTATGTTGTGATAGATGTACCCTATTACAGAGCTCCTATTTTGGCACAATTAAGGAGATGGACAAATAGCCAAGCAAGGAGGCGTTATTGTGAAGGCAATTTCTAGATCTGGTGATGAGAGTCCCTTGATCACCCAATCGACCAACACTAGGCGAATAGCAGACCATGCCATGGAGTAGAGAGGAGAAGACTATTAAGCACTAAAGGTGAAGGCACACAAGTCACCTAGTCAATTGCACTGACAAGCTGATACACTTTAGCAACTCTCCTAATTAAGGAGACTGTACCAAATCAAAAAAAATTTAGCATTGTATCTAGTTTAGATCTCATAACTATATCAAAAAATTGAACCAATGATCTTCTGAATTTGGATATATTGTTGTGCAGCGACTGTGTTGAGATTTTTGTTTAAGTTGATCTAAAAATATTTGAAACAAACTAAAGTGTGACTGTATTAAGCTAATCACTTGTGTTGCAAACATTTATCCCAAATTAGTGACCTGAAACTGGTGAAGAAAAACTATCTAGCCCTAGGAACATTACAGGTAGTATCTTATTTTCTTCCATTTGCACTACCATTTAAAAATCAAACAATCTATATGAATGGAATATGTCAAATCCCTTCATGGATTTCAATTGTTGGGTGGGAATACCACAAAGGTCGGTGTTTCTTCCCCTGAAGTAAATGTTCTACTCCTTGCGATGGCATATATATTATATTTAATATGTTTTTTCGTTTGACCATTGAAGAGTTCAAAGTAAATGTGTCAACTTTCCAATGATCTTCGATGAAATTCTTGACTTTGAAGTAAAAGGTTTTGGGGATGTCAATTGCTTTATGATTCAAACGACAGGGGATGAAACTTATATTCTACTAAGTTTGTCAAATAATGGAACGAATTATTTATTTATTTAGAGTTGTTTTTTAAAGAAAGAAGTGATTCCAAAGAAATATTTTCCCTCAATTGTTGGGGATGGACAATGAGATGACAATTCAAATTTATGGGTTCCTTTTTCATTGTTTTCTTAGTTTCTTAGAAAGTAGTACAAATGCTTCTAAACATGTTGTTATACGTCTTTAAAGGTTCCATTTCTTCTTATGTGATTAGTTAAAGGGATATCATGAAATTCATAAAGGATTATACTTTTCAAAATATCAATATGCATGATAGGGGTCTCATTCCCATTCAAGAAGATGATGCCTACGAGCAGTAACCATATAGGCATTACAAGTGTAATTTTAATATGCTGGTGAAGTAGTAAAAGTTCAATATTTGCATGTTAGTGGCCCTAATAGTGGCCCAACAATTCTATATCCCCTATTTTTTAATCTAGGTTTGATAATACTGATGTGGAATTGAATTCAAAAATCTATATGGGTTATATAAATGATCTGTGAAGATTGCGATTGTTTTCTATTTTTAATTGAATGGATGGAGGTGAGAAGCATTTTCACTTGATCAAGTACAAGGGATTAAAGCTCAAACAAGGAAGGATGAATTTTATGTATGAAACAAACAAGAAAAGGAATTGGGATATTAAAAATAATGTGGCAAAAATAAAAATAAAAATAAAAATGTTCCTGAAAGTATTCTTTAGCCTTAAGATCATAATTTCTTTTATCTATTTAAATATTAAAAAAACATTACAAAAATATAGCAGAAATATTTCATTAGTACTTAACACATAGATATTCTTTAATCTTAAGATCATGATTTCTTCTACTCACTTGAAAACACAACAAACATAATGCATAAATGTTTCTTTCATTATTAACCACATAAATGCTTATGTCATTATTTAATAAATAATTATCTTTAAATACTCTAATTTAATGGAAAGAATGTTCTAGAAGTTTAGAGAAATAAAATTTAATAATAAGATAATAAAAAATTACTTAACTCCAAATTACATTATCTTTTACAAGAATGGTAAGTAAATAAATAATCAAAATAAACTTACATTTTTATCTTCTTTAATCACATTCATTTGTTGTTGTTTTTCTTTCTGTCAATCCATAAGCCATCAAGCTAGTCACTACTAAAATCGAATGTAAACAAAAATGAAAAAAACTTAAAAAAAAAACAAATGCAAGTTCACTTGCAAGGCATCTAGTAAATCATATTCAACTAGATTAAAACTCCAAATCATTTAACCTAGTACTATAAAAAAATTACTTAAACTAAAAAATCAAGTAATTTAACACTAGACATAAAGCTAAAAAGAATTGAGGTAAGTAAATGAAAAATACCAGGATTGATTATTTTCATCCTCAACAACACCTTTGAACCACAAACTCTCTCAACTCTATTCATTAAAAAATAAAAACAAACAAACACAACATTCAAATAGAAAATGAAACACAGAAAAAATCCCTAAAGATAAAAGTGTGGCCATGCAGAATAGCACCAGAAAACATATAAAGAAAAAGAGATCTAATTAATCCCGTGATAAAAAATAGAAAAATACAATTCAAATAAGAAACACAAAGAGATAGAACTATAGAGTTGACTACAAGAAGCGACAAGATTTCATCCCAAAATAAAACTCTTGACGACAATCCAGGTGAATTTAAGTCATCATTAAGATTTTCCATGCCTATGCATGTATAATTGGACAACAAAAAATAGGGAAAGCAACTTTGCACCCTCAATAATTATGTGCAAATACTAAAGTGCTCACCCAGAAAAAAGTGTTGAAATTCTTAGATATAGAAAGGCATAAAACACTATAGTTGCCCCAACAAGAAATAAGAAAGACCTTGCTCTCAAAATATAATATAGAATTGAGCTATGTTGAAAGCCAATCTACCCAATTTTCAAATCCACTGCCTTTGCACAGCTCCACAATGTGGGGTTCTATCCCAAACTTAAAAAGAAAAAATAACATAAATCAATCTACAGTCTAATATACTCATATAACAATCTAGAAACACTATCTCAACCCTATGAAATCCATAGCAAAAAGCGTAGAATGACACGAAATGGTTTAATTAGATAAGTATAACATGCAATGTGACTTAAAAAACCCCAAAGCCATAACAAAATGAATTTTCCCTATATGAGAATCCCAAACCTTGTATAGTATACCCAACAAAAAATAACCACAATCGAATCTAAGTAAAATATCCAAAACCCACCTTAAGTTTACCTTCAAACGCTGAAAAATAACTAGAATTAAATCTAGAAATCAAGCCAAAACACACCTAGAGTATTCCTCCAAACCCTACTACCACAAACCCACTTGGAGTCTTCTTTCAAACTTTGAGTTTTCTTCAAACCCTGATTTCACAAAGCACACCTGGAATCTTCCTTCAACCCCTAATTTTATCAAGTCCACAATTCACACCTAAATTTACCAATTCTACAATCCACAACAATATTGCTTGCCAAAGTAAAAAACAAAGGCCAGAAAATTGTAATCCAAAGAAAGGAAAATAAATTTTTAGAGACCTAGAAAAAGATCCCAAGACCCGTGTTTTAAAAAAAAAACATCAACAACAAAAACAGAACTAGAAAACCTAGAAAAATTAATGACCTAAAAATGGCTACAAACACTAAAACATGGGGGACCAACCTACTTTCACCATATGGAGGAGGATGAGAGGACTTAAACCAGTAATTTGCGTACCACACATATACGCACAAAAGTCTTTGCTATATTCCATGGATGCTTGTTAACAAGCTAGGTGCATTTGTTGACTTGTGACTCTACACACCTGATGCGTCAGTTGATGAATGAGGTGATCCATTTCAAATGAATGGTTATTCTTTCCACGACACCACCAGGAAATACAGGAGAGTTATGACCTTTACAAATTATTTATTTATTGAGAGTTGTTTTTTAAAGAAAGAAGTGATTCCAAAGAAATATTTTCCCTCAATTGTTGGGGATGGACAGTGAGATGACAATTCAAATTTGTGGGTTCTTTTTTTATCGTTTTCTTAGAAAGTAGTACAAATGCTTCTAAACATGTTGTTATACATCTTTAAAGGTTCCATTTCTTCTTATGTGGTTAGTTAAAGGGATATCATGAAATTCATAAAGGATTATACTTTTCAAAATATCAATACACATGATAGGGGTCCCATTCCCATTCAAGAAGATGATGCCTATCGAGCAATAACCATATAGGCATTATGAGTGCAATTTTAATATGTTGGTGGAGTTCGTAGTAAAAGTTTAATATTTGCATATTAGTGGCCCTAACAGTGGGCGCCCAACAATTCTATATCCCCTGTTTTTCAATCTAGGTTTGATAATGCTAATGTGGAATTGAAGTAAAAAATCTGTACGAGTTATAGAAATGATCTATGAAGATTGTGATTGTTTTTTGTTTTTAATTAAATGGATGGATGTGTGAAGCATTTTCACTTGATGGATGGATGGATGGATGGATGGATGGATTAAATCTCAAACAAGGAAGGATGAATTTTATGTATGAAACAAACAAGAAAAGGAATTGGGATATTAAAAATAATGTGGCAGAAATAGAAGTCAAAAAAACAATGTTCCTGAAAGTATTCTTTAGCCTTAAGATCATAATTTATTTTATCTATTTAAATTTTAAAAAAACATTACAAAAATATAGCAGAAATATTTCATTAGTACTTAACACATAGATATTCTTTAATCTTAAGATCATGATTTCTTCTACTCACTTGAAAACACAACAAACATATTGCATAAATGTTTCTTTCATTATTAACCACATAAATGCTTCTATTATTATTTAATAAATAATTGTCTTCAAATACTCCAATTTAATGCAAAGAGTGTTCTAAAAGTTTAGAGAAATAAAATTTAATACTAAGATAATAAAAAATTACTTAACTCCAAATTACATTATCTTTTACAAGAATGGTAAGTAAATAAATAATTAAAATAAACGTACATTTTTATCTTCTTTAATCACATTCATTTGTTGTTGTTTTTCTTTCTATCGATCCATAAGCCATCAAGCTAGTCACTACTAAAATCGAATGTAAACAAAAATGAAGAAAACTTTATTAAAAAAACAAATGCAAGTTCACTTGCAAGGCATCTAGTAAATCATAGTCAGCCAGATTAAAACTCCAAATCATTTAACCTAGTACTATAAAAACATTGCTTCAACTAAAAAATCAAGTAATTTAACACTGGACATAAAGCTAAAAAGAATTGAGGTAAGTAAATGAAAAATACCTGGATTGATTTTTTTCATCCTCAACAACACCTTTGAACCACAAACTATCTCAACTCTATTCTTTAAAAAATAAAAACAAACAAACTTAACATTCAAACAAAAAATGAAACACATAGAAAAAATCCCTAAAGATAAAAGTGTGGCCATGTAGAACAACACCAGAAAACATATAAAGAAAAAGAGATCTAAATTAATCCCGTAACAAAAAATAGAAAAATACAATTCAAATAAGAAACACAGGGAGCCATATCTATAGAGTTGTCTGCAAGAAGCAACAAGATTTCGTCCCAAAATAAAAATCTTAGCGACAATCCAGGTGAATTTAAGTCATCATTCATATTTTCCATGCCTATGCATGTATAATTGGGCAACAAAAAATAGGGAAAGCAACTTTTCACCCTCAATAATCATGTGCAATATTACTGAAGTGCTCACCCAGAAAAAAGTGTTGAAATTCTTAGGTATAGAAAGGCATAAAACACTATAGTTACCCCAACAAGAAATAAGAAAGACCTTGCTCTCAAAATATAATATAGAATTGAGCTATGTTGAAAGCCAATCTACTCGATTTTCAAATCCACTGCCTTTGCACAACTCGACAATATGGGGTTCTATCCCAAACTTAAAAAGAAAAAATAACGCAAATCAATCGACAGTCTAATATACTCATATAACAATCTCAGAAACACTGTCTCAACCCTATAAAATCCATAGCAAAAAAACGTAGAATGACACGAAATGGTTTAATTAGGTAAGTATAACATGCAATATGACTTAAAAAACCCCAAATCCATAGCAAAATGAATTTTCTCTATATGAGTATCCCAAACCTTGTATAGTATACCCAACAAAAAATAACCACAATCGAATCTAAGTAAAATATCCAAAACCCACCTTGAGTTTACCTTCAAACACTAAAAAATAACCAAAATTAAGTCTAGAAAGCAAGCCAAAACACACCTATAGTATTCCTCCAAACCCTACTACCACATACCCACTTGGAGTCTTCTTTCAAACTCTGATTTTTCTTAAAACCCTGATTTCACAAAGCACACCTGGAATCTGTCTTCAACCCCTAATTTTATCAAGTCCACAATTCACACCTAAATTTACCAGTTCTACAATCCACAACAATACTACTTGCCAAAGTTAAAAAAAAAAGGCCAAAAAATTGGAATCCGAAGAAAGGAAAATAAATTTTTAGAGACCTAGAAAAAGATCCCAAGACCTGTGTTTAAAAAACATCGTGCAAAATAAAACAGAATTCAGGAAACCCAAAAAATTAATGACTCAAAATGGCTACAAACACCTAAAACATAGTGGACTGCAATTCGATGACCTTTACCCAATGTCAATGAGCAGACATTTGCAAGTGGGATTCAGTGTATCATGAAGGCGGTAGATTGAATGCGGGTGCGTGAAAAAAATCTGAGGAAACAAATCAACGGTGCCGATCAGTTTTATAGTCGACCAAGGCCTGTTACAGAACCTCTACCATTGATTGAAAATTTTGGGTTGGGGTCTTTCAAATTGGATACACCTTCAGCGTAAACTAGCAATCACACCTTGGTGTGCAATGGGTACACCGAAGAGGTGTGGAAGGTCAATTTGGAGAAAATGGTCAATGTTTTTTTAGGTGCATTTGTGCAATATATGAGGTCAACTGGTAGTGCATTTAGAAAATGGAGTTTGCATAATAAAGGTCTCAATGGAGAAATGATAGCTTCAAATCAACTATGCATACATTTGCAAGGATCCAAACACAAATGAAATAAAACCTATGAATTAGGAAAATAATCAGGCTCCTTTACCAATAGGCTCATGTTATACATACAATAGGGAGAGAGGGAGACAAAGGGATAGGTAGATATAGACAGAGGGAGAGAAAAAAGGGGGAAGAGAGAGACACAGAGAAAGGTAAGGAGATAAAGATAGGGATAGAGATAGAGAGGGATAAGGAGTGAAGGAGAAGAATGGAGATGGAGATGAAGATGGATATGGAGAAAAAAAGAGAGAGTGAGAGATAAAAATTGATGAGAGAAATATATAGAGAGGAAAGGCTGAGGGAAATAATGAAAGAGGGAGAGATAAAAAGATAAAGATAAAGGTAGGAATAAATACAAAGAAGGAGAGGCAAAGATAAATAGAGAGAGATAGAGATAGAGAGGTAAATATAATATATATATAGGTCTAGGAAGGAGAGGGAGAGATGAATGGATAGAGAGAGGGAGACATGTTTAGAGATAGAGGGGGAGAGAGGAAGATAGAGGTAGAGAGGAAGATAAAGGGAGAGAGGAAGAGATATATATATGGTGAGAGAGAGATAAAGATAAAGGAACAACATGGAATGGAAATAATGGATGAAACAGGATGGATGAGTAGTGGAATTTCTCTCCATAGCATAGTGCAAGAGGGATTTTTCCTCCTTGTTTAATATGAGGTGTGGCAAGGTACAAGTTAGGTATTCCTTGGTTAAGATAAGTACATGCCAAAGATTCTAGAGAGATTTTGGATGATGGATTGTAAGCCCCTATCTGCTTTGCATGGTTATAAACCCAAAGTTAACTATGGATCCAAATTCAGATTTGATGGATTCTTTAGTGTACAACTAGTTGATAGACTCCCTCATGTATTTCGTGAATATCCAACATAATTGTTAGCTAGTTAAATTTGCACCCCTCTACTAAGCTGTGAAAAAACTCAGCAAATTTGGACTAACATGGGAATGCTTTTAGGTTGTGGGTATCCTATTGTGAAGCAAACCTCTAGATTATGTGTTGGATCCCCTTTTGATGTCACCTAACTAATGATTTATGAGGGGAAAGGGTAAAAGATGCATAAAAAATGAACTTAACTTAAAAATACTAAGGGTGATACACCAAAAAAATAGACTAAGACCTATAAACTACCTATTCACATTCAAAACAATGACATAATACCTTGTTCACACAACTAATTTTCACATGCATTTTCACATAAGTAATTTGTAAGGAGGTTTTTGGCAAAACTCTTAGAAGGAAAACAAAATCTCACAACTAACATCACTTGCTTTAACTAACACAACTTATAACCTGTAATAATGCATTTTATATTAAATTGGTGCTTAACCATGAGACAAGACTACAAGGAAGGGTAAATTTCACAAATAATCTGATCAATCACTAACAACACACAATAAAACATGAAAGGAGAAGGTAAATGTTCAATTTCATTGATTCAAAGTACTCAATTGTATCACAAGTCCATCTAAGTTACAATACTACTCTTGCTAAAAAAGATAACTCCAAAACCAAGCTATCACTCTGCTAGAAAGAAAGAACTAACTCCAACAACAAAGATTGGAGTTACTTAAGCAAAAATCAACCAACTCCCCTCACACAAGTCCATCTGGAAGATTTTGGTCAGATGCAGTAGAAAAGGCCAAAAAGAACCTTCTAGAAACACTCCAAACTGCTCTCCACATGAAGCAAGGTCAAGCCAAGTCAATAGTCACACTAAAAATGTGACAAAAATGCCTCCAAACAGCCCCCCTTCCTCCAAAACTAGTGAAAACAACCTCTCACGCATCCCTCATGTTTTTCAGTCATCATTGGTCTCACACACATGTGTTCAACACATTTGACCCACACCTTTGTTGCTTTTTGAAAACAAAAGACTCAAATTTGCATTCAAAATAATAACTTGATTAAGTGATTCATAATACACCACTTAATCAAACTATTTTATATTTTAAAATAGAATGCAAAAGGGGCCCCACCACTTCTTTGGATTACATTTACATTTGCATTAAATAAAAATCATAAAATTGATTTACAAATCACTTAAACAATGCCTTATAATTGCCAAAATGCAAACTAAATGATACACTAAATGCTTATAAAAGCATTAAGCAAAAACCAAACTCCTCCAAGGCATTTGATCAATTCTAACTTACCTCCACTTCTACACTTGAGAGTCAATCACTTGGTGAACACTCTCCTGATTTTCAAAGGCAAACAAAAAGGCCCATATTTCGGCCTATGTGGGCATAAAAGGATTCCAACATCCTTGGAAGGCACATTTTGAAGTCCTTACATGTTTCAAAGGCATTACATGTTTCAAACTTGGAGGACTTAGCATATTTTAGAAATAAGGCATATGTGTTCAATATGAAACATAAGGCAAAATTTGCCTAAGTCATAACTCCATCATTCGGCCCACATAACACATTAAAATGTGTTTCATTTTTTAAAAGACAAGGGAAAAAAACGCATCGGCTTCCACCATAGGGTTTCTAACCCTAAACAAAAGATGGGAAAAAGGAAAGAATTACATTCATTTTGCTTTGAACTTTTGGAGGATTCTCACCTGGCCGCCATGAGGGTTTCTTTGAATGAACAAAAACATGATTTTCTGACTGGTCCTTGGCATATTTCTTGATGAAATCCACCAAAAAAATAGGTAATGCATTTTTGCACGAATCAAAACTGGTTTTTCCACATCTTTTGAAAACTATTTTGTGAGCTAAGGTCACAGCCATAACATGTTTTTGATCATTTTTTGTTTCATTTCTTCTCTCTGTGATGATTCATTCTTCTTTAGCCGTCATTGGTGATTCTCTGAAGCTTGAATGGAAGCTTTTGTAAAGAAAATGCTTTACATATTGCAAGAAAATGAGCAAAAGAAAGCTCAGGTAAGCTCCACCAAACCCATTCCTTTATGATTTTTGAGCAAAAAGAGCTCATTTCGAGCCTCCATACTTGAAGAATAAAGCAAAAATGTCAATTTTCCTCTGTATTTTGAAGTTGGATTTAAAAACCCCAATGTATTTCCTGATTTTATGTAGAAATTATGCTCTTTTTGGTCGTAGCCATGGAGAATAGACTAGGGTTTTTACATACTTTTGTTTTGTTTCAAAAACTTCATGATAGCTTTTAAAATACCTTTGTATCTGCAACTCCATAATAAACCCAAATGGGTTCTTTGATTTGTAGAAGAAAACTTGGTTTTCCTTGGCCGCGGCCTGAAAGATTGACCTAGGCTTTAACATTTGAATTTTCTTCATGAAATTTCTTCAATCTTCCGTATTTGTAGTTTAAAAACAAAAGTAGATGGGTTTTTGTTGTTTTGAGAAGAAAACATGATTTGTATTCTACATTCCACATGAAACCCCAAGTGGGTTTTTTGATTTTAGAATAAAAACTAGATCTTTGGCCACAGTTGTAGAGAAATACCTATGATTTGATATGTACTTCAATTTGCTTACAGAGGGTTTGAAACATTTTGTTGCTCTCGAATACCTCCATCAGATTTCTCTTTCACCATCTCAGAAGTTGTAATTAAAATAAACCCAGATGGGTTTCATTGCTTTCATGTATTCTACATTTTAAAATAAAACCCCAAGTGGGTTCCTTTACTTCATGAAGAAAATATTTCTTCCAGCCACGTCCTCCAAAAGGAATGCAATGGGTATTTTGCATTTTATGTTTTTAGTGAAGCCTCTCATTGTGTGCCTCTTTCTTTAGAGACCTTTCTCTATTATTACCCTCCTCCAACCATTGGCTTGTTCTTACTGCATTAGATGACTCCAAATAGTAATTTTTTCTAATTGGGATTGAGACTGTGAAGTGAACTCTGAATCTCTAAGTTGCTTTGCCAACAATGCATTTGGTTGTTCAAGAAATTCTAGAAATGCATCTTTGTTTTATTGCAATATTTCTAATGCATCAAGAAACTTTTAGACTTCTAAAGATGTAATTTGAATCACAAAATCCCAGATGGAT
The DNA here is from genome assembly GCA_007258455.2 of Sequoia sempervirens. Taxonomy (NCBI): domain Eukaryota; kingdom Viridiplantae; phylum Streptophyta; class Pinopsida; order Cupressales; family Cupressaceae; genus Sequoia; species Sequoia sempervirens. The sequence continues at coordinate 14,614 of VDFB02325041.1, read as the reverse complement.
TTTGTCAATGTGCAAGAAAGTGGCTTTTATCATATGAATGATGATAGGATTTCTCAAACCATGTTGTGACAGTGCTCCTTTAAAATGGATTTTGGTCATTATTCCTAATTGTTGTTTCATATGACTCATGATTGTTGTCCTTCTACTATTTGATTCCTTTTCATGCATGGTCTTAGATCTTTCAGCACCAAATCTACTTAAACTTTAATGTGATTATCATATAAAAGAAAGATTTCTTCAGTAAGCAAAACAAAGTCTGTCTTTCTTTCATAGTGAGTGAACACTATATCCTTACATTCAGAGCACTTGACAGGGCTATTATATAGATTTGTGCCTTCACTAACAATCTGCCCCACTTCTCTTGTAACAATGTGGACATTTGTATTCAAAAAATGAGAATCCCTCTTTATTCAAGAACACATCTGCCTCAAGATGATGCATACACAACACTCTTGTGCTCCTTTAATTTATGTTTCTTGTTTTCACTTTAGATGATCATCCTAACTAAGTGCCATCATGACAAAGTGTTTGTCTTTTCCAAATGCAACATTGGAATACTAATCCCACTTGTAATCCATAGCAGCTTCCTATGTTTATGCTTTTGTTAGATTAGCAATGTTTTCATGCATGTTTGCTTTACTTGTGAATAGAATCATGAAATGTCAACACCATAGATGTAGGGATGACCCCTATTTTGCATTGAAACTCCAAGTTGGAAACAACTTGAGTAGGGATCTTACTACCAATCATGGCAGTCCTGTAGCATTCTTTGGAATTAAACTTTGAAGAATAATGCAAGACATGATGTATTGCATTACTGTGTTATAACCAATGCATCCTTTGTTGGATCAAATGACTGAACTCATTTTTTGATTCTTTCTTAATCATGTTGGCTTGGTCTTTAAATGAGACATTTAGACTTATTGATAGGCAATGGCTTATTTGACCATTTGAAAAGCAACAATATTGAAAGAATGGTATTCATTTCAAATGTAAAACAAAATGCATGTTGTACCTTATCTCCCACTACTTGATTCCTTTTGTGTAGTCTCCATTGAATGTGAATGGCTGATCATTTTGTTGGAATTTTGTTAGCTCCATTGGTGCACCACCTTGCATCACTTGATTGTTGTTGTCCTTTCTAAATGCTTTTAAATGTTTATATGTTGGCCTCATTTATGAAACATATTTTCTTTACATAGCCTTCTTTGATGATCATGTTTAGGGATTGCTCCATTGGAAGACATTTTTGTTTGAAATGCATTGATATTGTGAAGTGATTTGCTTCCATTTTGTTCATTGCATTATGAAATGCATTTTCTTTTGGACCTTGCTATCCTATAGCATGAAGTGGCTACTTCATGCCTCCATTGAGTGAATGATCATTGATTTGTTCCATGTGAACAGTCTATGGTTCTTTGAGTTCATGGAGACTTCAATGTGTCCTAACACCATGTTCTTTTGCTTTACTCTGTCATTTACTCTTGTCACACAAAGAGTTGCCCATTGATTCATGTTGTCCCATATGATTCTTTGATTGTTGTTGTTCTGTAGCATGAAAGGTAACATGCATTTTTCCCTTAGGAATTCCCCAATCTTCATGGTTTCCCTAACAACTGCTTACTTCCCCACAAGTTTGTTACTTGGTCTTCACAACATTTAAGTCATTTTGATCATGTGCAACAAATGAACACCATCTCCTCACTTTAATCTTAGTGGGCAGACATATCTCACCTATGTTGGTGACCTGAAAGCTCACCATCCTATGTGATGTGTGGTTGTCCAATAGGATTAAGGTGAGATGAGTTGGACAGTGTCTTTCATGCAACAATGCGGGATTATCTTTGTTCCTTCCTACTTCCCTACATGCCTCATGATGGTTTCAGACATGATTTGATTTCTCCTTCATTATTTTAAGAGATGCATAATTGAACTTGATGCATCTCTGAAATCATTTACTTCTTTTAATCAAATGGATCTTGGATCCACTTAAGAAGATTGAAAGACATATCCAGCAAAGTACACCCTCCTTTTGACATGATGGTAGCATACTAATTGATTTATTGTAAAGAGATGAAGTGTGAACTTCTTGATAGCTCACATTATGTGTTGCATCTTTTGAATCTGAAAATGAAAGTTGATCAACTGGTGTGATTCCATATTGATTTAATGCATCAATTACATGTTTATCATTAATTTGATCAAGTTGCTCAATCTCCTATCCTCTTAAAACATCAAAGGGAAGCATGCTTGGATCAACGCTCGTGGGAGCCACATTTATACCACATGTTGTAATTAGCTGAATCAGAACAGTAACAAGACTTATCCTAAATCTGCATAAGGAACAAACCGGTTAGATAAACAAAGCATATCATAGGTGTGTTTGATTACTCCTTTCTTATTTTTAGGGACACTTATGGTATGCTGCTATTTTAATGTTTGTAGACATTAGATTACACGTTTATGGATGTTTTGCACATATTTTGATCAGGTACCTTTCATTGCTCTAGCAACACTGTTTTTATCTAATGCAGTCCAATGCAGGAAACCTAGGAGTAGCGAGGAGGGTGTCAAACGGAAGCAAGACAGCGGGAAGGATCAAGAAGATGTGAGGCCAAGCCAATGGGATTCGTCATTCCACCAGGCAATGACAGGCCCCTTTTCATTTTATATGCAATTTATTTTTTGTTATCTATATGCATATAATCTCTTCTTTATAAGCATTAGGATAGCTATTCCCTTGGCTTGTGAGGGACATTATACGCTCATGATTATCAATAAAGATTACATTTTCAATACATGTTGGTTCTCTCTCTTATTTGTATGTAATTGCAAAACTGGAATAAATTCAATCTATTTTGACAATCTCCTTTATGCACATTAATGAACATAACAAAACATAATGTATATTTTAATGTTTAAATGAAAACACAAAAGAATAACACTAAGTTACCTGATTTCAGTTGAAAACTAAAAATTAGGTAATAATAATATTGTTTTGTAATGGATACATTGAACCAATTCATGGTTAAGCCAAGGAAAATCCACTAGATTATTGCAAAGCATGTGCTTTGATACTTGAAGGACACAGTTCATTATGGGTTGAGGTATGTTGTATATAGAGAGTTAATGTTGCATGGCTTTATGAATTCATACTAGATAGGTGATGCTAAGCAAGAGGACTTCAGGACTTTGTTTCAACTTAGGATAAAGTATGATATCTTGGTTCAACAGTAAGCAAGTAGCAGTAGCACCGAGTTCAGTAGAGGCAAAATCAATGGCAGCATCATCTACTAGTTGCGAGGTTATTTAGCTTTACAAGAGGATAGAAAAGTAACCAATTAGAGGTTGAAGCTAACAATTGTGTATCATGATAGTAGCATCGGGCTCTTTGAGAATCCATGTTTCACAATTTCTCTAAGCATATAGATATTTGATAACATTCCCTCAGGGACAAAATTAAGTAAGGAGTGGTGGTACTTAAGTATGTAACCTCAAATTCACAGATTGTTGAAATTTTATTATTTTAACAAAGCCCTAGCCAAGAGGAATTTTGAGATGTTAAGAGAGAAACTTGGATTGGTAGAGAACACTTTCCTCGAAGAGAAGGAATATTAGAGTAACTTTCACCTTGAGATATTAGATTAATAGTGCAATTGTCTATTTATGTTTAAAGGCCATTAATTTAGTTTTAATCATGTAGCATATAGGGTCTATTTTCTAAAATTTTATTCCAATGTGGTCTATTTCTTCTCTGTTTTAATAGAAGATAGATGCAGTATTCAGAGTTTAGATCTGTGAATACTATTAGTCTTCATGTTTATGTGTTTATAGATTAACATGCTCAGATCTTCTATTTTGATTGGAGTTTTTCATTTTAAGCTCTTTGCGGTTAGGAGTAGATTTTATGAGGTGCATAATCTACTTGCCATGGTTTGAAAACAAACAGGTATGTTCCATCCAAAGCCCCAAGTCCTGTGGTTCATCACTCAAATATAGGGGACATGTGCCCATGGAACACTACTATTTACTCCATGTAACTCCATTGTTCAAGAAAATTGACATTAAAAATACCTTTAATGTTTTACATTGGAAAGAATTATTCTTTCAATTTACAAAATATATCGATAGTATAGCAGGGAGCACCTGCTAGGGTAGGGCTCTTTTTTGCTAAGAGAATTCATTCATGACATTAAGAAGTAAAGGAAGGCATTTTCTATGGGAGGAAATGCAACTATGGGAGGAAATACTCGAGATCAACTACATCTAAGTCTTGCTAATGTGCTAGGATGAAACCACACAAAAAGTAGAATACCGTTGCGCCCTCTTTTCCAGTTTCCACTACATAATACAATTCTCATGAATTGAGGATGTCAATATAGTTTTTGTTCACCTCAAATATTGGTTCTTTTAGGGGACAACAACATTTTTTTCCTTTTGGCCAAATTTTCCATACTTTTTTCATTCATTTGGACCATCTTCATCATTGATCAAAGAAAATTATTGTTCACACAAATTTCTTACCTAAATAATTATCCCAAATCTTCATGTTATTGTCAGCAGTTCAATGCTACATTGCCAACATTATGCAATATATACCATTGGGCTTCTTTCACTCTATTTGTATAGGCCAAAATCGAGTTTCAATTCAAGCAATAGTTTAATGTCAAGCAAAAAGAAAAACAATTGATTCCTAGAAAAATCCTTAAAATGATGAAGGAATCAACATTCCAAAGGGATGCATCACCAAAGTTCTAGGTAATATCCCCAAGACTTGGAGACTTGGAATACACATACCCTTTTCTCAGGAATGGACAACCTACTCCCTTTGGTGCATAATTTTAAAATCTTGATTGTTGCTGTAAATTTAGCACAATGTATTTAATTTTTAGAATTTTTGTTTATTTTAGTTTGTTTAAGTGATTTTAATATCCATACCCCATTGTCCCAAAACTTTGAAAAATTTTGTGCATCACTAAAATCACTTCCCCACACCCCCAAATCTCCCTATCCTCTATGAAACACAAGAACAAATTGGAAGAAAACATAGTGAAAATTGAAAAATAAAATTTAAAGAGCATAAAAGTAATATAGACATAATTCAAAAGTAAGGGCAATAAATAATTGAGTGCTTAGTTAGTAGAAGAAAAGAGGGTGATGATTTCTTTTGAGGGCTTTGAATATCTTCATTGCACCATTAAAGGAAAAGAAGAGGCACAAGATAAAGAATCAGTAGGCTAACACCAAAAAAATGGAAGTTGAAGAAAAAGATAAAACATATACAGTATGCTGGATTTCTAGTATTAATAAAAGTTGTTATAATAGAAGAAAATGTTGAAGCAAACAACCTTTTACATGATAAAAGAATGAAGTATACATGGAACAAAGGGATGTTGTACCTTGTGAGAGACAACATATCTGTCTCACACCTAATTAACTATATTGCAATCATAAATTCAAAAGAAAAAGTACATTAAGATTAATAATGAAATATTAAGCCATTTTGATTTTTATGATCAATCAAGCAATTACATAGATTGATAGGCTCACAAAAAAAAAATAGATCTGCCATTTAGTGTCAACCCATTCTAACTTTTGAGGAATCTAGGTGCATCTTTATTTCTATTCTGTACATACTCATGTTTTCATATTATTTATGAAAGAGCATAATTTAATTTTTTGTTATGCATTTGCTATTTTTCTAGTCTTCATAATGACAACATCAATAAATCTTGCAAGATGATTACCAATAATTGACCATCACCTACTGCAAACAGTGTCAAGGGGGCCACAAGCTAATGAAAGATGGGTTCTTGTGTCCATGTGGCCATCTTGCTCACTTAGAACCTTTTCCCCAATAAGTGTCTACCTCATCACAGCCTACCCTAGGTCATATCACTCTTGGCTCATCAAATTATGTGAGTGCTCCCACTGATCCATCTCATGTTGCTCTGGCTCCACCCAAGTTGCTCATAGTCCCATACCAATGCCCTCTCTCTATAGCTGGAGGGGCGGTAGGAGTTCAAAGTTTCCATTAAGTCTCAATTCATAACAAAAGAACCACTATTCATGAAAGACATGTCACATAAATTGCCTCATGCTAAACACACGCTTCATTCCCAAAAATTATATCTAATAATAAGTGAATTCAAACATGTGCCAACTGACTACAAGATAAGATGGCTAATCAGTTGCTCTATGGTTTATTTCACACCAAACCAAAATCATGCAAGCTGAACACCTTGAAAAACCAAAGAGGGTTTGCCAAAACATTAATGTCATTAATTTCCAAAGATCTATAAACTTCTTCCTATACTATTTTTTTAAGCTGGACAATATTAAAAAGGTTACTGGAATCACACACATTTCAAATTAGTGTGAAGTTTAAGAATATCAGGATCAGTCGGAGATAATGTTCTCAGGAAACTACTTCTCATGTAAAAAAACTTCTCAAAAACACCCAAGCAATCTTGCACGATGTGATGCCTTAACACCTCCCAACATCCTTGTTCCTAGCACGTTGATAAAACAAGTCAATGGTTAACTAAAATTCATTAGAAACCAAGCACAAAAACCTTAGAGTGACCAAAGCTTTCTATGATAACCCATGCATTACTGTTAATAGGTTCATGTATTTTGATATCTTTAGAAAACTGAAAAGGTATATCCTAGGTTCCTCAACCATTTGCAGTGGTATGGCCCTTAGTTGGTCTTAACACTTTAAAGAGAAAAAAATATTGCAATAGCTTAGATAAAGAAAGAGAAAAGGGGAAAAAAATAGCAAAGGGAGATGTTATTGATCAATTTCTTGGCTGCGAAGTCATTCCCAAAGATTTACTGTAAATTTGATTGGATTTAGCAATAAATATGGCAAACAAAATGCAAAATGATTGCACACCCATTTGTAGAATAATTAAAGTTGTGCCAGTTAAAACCACGTTAGTTTGAGCATGTACCATTTCGTAATAACTGCCTAAACTGCAAGTTACATATCAAGCACACAATAAAACCACACGTGACCATGTTAAATATTAAAAATAGTATAAAATACCAGTAGGATAAATAAACGGCCAAGATCAGTACAATCGTCTCCCAAGGTCTATGGATAAGTGTAAGCCATTGATTAAAATTTTTAGGTTTATCTTGTTCAAATTGGATATGCCTTCGAAGTAAATTAGGGAGGAAAATGTAGGGAAAGTAAGTCCCTTTTATGAAAATGCAAATCAGATTTGTTTCCATAGTATACCTTCTCACAATCATTTATACTCAAGAAGCTTTAACATATGCTCTATGGACAATGAAAATGAGGAAAACTCCTTATCAACCTTCAGATGGGTCCAATTGGAAGGCAACCTGAAGAGTGTGCTTAGTATAGGCTCCTTCATTCAAGCAAAGGTATCCATTCACTTTTGCATGGTAGCTTTGATTTCTTCTCACGCCTCTTTGTTGCTTCCCTACAAGCCTTGCATCATGATGCTCTGATACCAATATGAGAGTAAAATGTTTCATCTCATTAATTTGATGAACACTAGAGACTTTATACAAGGAGATACCTAGTTGGTAACAAAACAACTGCATGTAACAAACATAAGCAATAAGCATAACCATAGTCAAACAATGTAATAGTAATATGGTTGTGCTAGTAGGGATATAGACATTTTTTTTAAGGATTAGACCATGAAGGAACAAAGAAATTTTTACACTTCAAGGGAAAGACTAGAGGTGTTATTTTGTTCAAGGGATGAAATCACATGTGTCTAGTCTAAGATATTGGAATGGCTTTGTTAAGAATTGGCCCAAATCATTTGGGACTAGGGTAGGTTGAGGATTGATTATTTTTAACATTTTTTAAACTTATGTACTAAATACCTAGTTCAAGTTGAGCAATAAAAAAAAATTGCAACAAGGTCCAAAGTGAGTGTAAAATGAGTGGGGAAAAGGATCAATTTGGCACTTTTCTCCTCTAGAATTATTAAGAGCATATATTCTCATCACATCAATATGTGTAATCTATAGTGACAACAAGGTGTAGATTGTAATGTCATGAGTGTGTTCACAAAAATCCCATACAACTTTTATATTTTTTAAAATATGCATACAACTTATTGAACTATTATATGTGTATCTATATATAGATATAATCCCACCAAAAACATAACAAATCATAAACGAGAAAAAAAGGATAATATATATTTAGCAAAACAAATAAGGGAAAAGTACATAAATTTTACTAGGATTAATTTTTTTAAAGATATATCCATTAATCATATTAACACAACAGGAAAATGGAGACACATGAAAATATTATAAAATATAAAGTATTATATACTCTAACAATTCATAAAATGTTGATTTAACATCTTATATTCAATTTTCATTTTCATTAAGATCTGCATTTATGTAGGCTCTTTTTAATTAAGATTTGTTATCTTTAGATGGATCATACAAATGTATTTTCTTTTATTTGATTAATAGTCATTATATGATCAACTTTATTTACAATTAAAAAAAGTATTGTAATTTCTTTATGAATATATCTTATTTAAATTTGCATTAATGTAAAGAAAATGGTATAATAAATAAAATTTAGTTTCCACAATCCATGATAATAGATTGTTGAGATATCAAGATTGAAAGGGTCGGTGCTAGAAAGACACACCCACGAGTCCAACAAAAGGGCCTAGCCCTAAAACAAAACGATCAAAATATAATTAACCATGGAAAATTTCAGGAGGATCTTGATCATCAGGTTTCCCTAAACATCACCGAGAGTAGAATCATTAATAGGGTCCCACTCAGTGGGAGTCACATCTTCTACATTCTCTTCAAGAGGTGGCTAAGAGCAAGCTAGAGAGATGTCAAGTGTCACATCAGGAAATTTGTTGGTGTGTGGCCAATTGATGTCTTGTTGAGGAGATGGCAAACACAAAGGCTAAGACCATCCTCAATGGGTAGTAGATTCTCTAGGATAAGGAGGTGCAAGACCAAGAGAACGAGACCCACAATCTCCATGAGTACCATGCGAGGAAGAGTGGCTATATCCATGTTGATGCCCATGAGGAGATGTGGAGTCTGTAGGAACCTGAGCAATAATGCAAGAGGCATTAGCCCAACAGTCCAATAATTCATGGAGATGCACAATTTCAAGTGCAACTTTAGTAGCTTGCACTTGAATCAACTTAAGAACATTAGAACAAATGATGGCTTTAAATTATAAAGAAAATAATTATCAACATTGTTGTGATTAAAGAGAGTAACATTTCTATCTTTCCAAATGTTGAACAAAATTTCCAACCTAAAATGTGCCAAATCTATGTATACTTGCGGGCAAGGATAGGCCAATCCTTGAGAAGAACCATGTCCTAGGAGAAAGGGGTAGGTTGGAAGAAATCATGAATTTAGTTCCAAGTTGCTTGAGCTTGGGGACAAAACCAAAAGAGATGTGTAAGAGATTCAATTTGACCACAAAAAGGACAATTAGGCATGGGAATGCCCATGTGGGCAAGACGAGCCCCTGTTAGAAGACCTTAAACAAAAAAACACCATGAAAATGAGCTAGTTTAGGCTCAAGAACTATAGCCCACACACCCTTATGCCACACCCCAAAAAAAGAATGTGGTTGTCAGCAGAAGTTGAGTTGGTCGACCATATACAAGTGAGGAGACAACCAAGAATAACCTTTGGCAAGATTGTAACTTCTTAAAATTTGTACAGAGTAGCAAATATGTATAATACAAAAATGTTAATAAGTTCATTTAAAATCTTTTCCCTAAGTACCAATCACATTATAATGGGGCAATGATTTGCTTCATGTCTATTGTTGATCACATTATTTTCCTTAATTTTTTAGTAACCCAAACAACCATGTTAGTAATTATGATTAATGTTTTGCATGATGATTGAGGAAACAAGATAAACATGATTTAATCTAAGTGCAAACTTCTTTTGATTTAAGTGTTTACTTAGTAAAAGAAAAGGAAAAAATGATAAAATTTACCACATCCTTCAATTTTTTCTCCTTATCCTATTTAGTTGCATTATGTTGAACATAATGGATTGGGCTAAACTTGCCAATTTTCTTGCATGTTTTTCAATATGATAAAATCCACATCCTTTAAGTTTTTCTTCTTATCCTATTTAGTTGCATTATGTTGAACATAATGGATTGGGCCTAAACTTGTCGATTTTCTTGCATGTTTTCCAAACCTAAAATTAATCAAAAACAAGATTGTGACAAGTTGGAGTAGTGGAGTCATGTTGAATTTAGTTTAGTTAAGTAGGTTGTATGTAATGAGGAGATTTGTTTCATCATAAAAGTGGTGTTACTAATGTATGATAGTTTGTAGAGTTGATTAGAGGGTAGTAAAAATGGATAGAAATATTTTAATGACTATTTGTCTAAGTTGTAGATTACAAAATTTACTAGAAAATTTTAAATGATGAATTTGTCAATTTGAACAATCAACAAGTGTCATCTACCATAATAATTGCTCATATGTCATGGTGAGTTCATCATGCACTATAGTTTAACACTAAGATACCACAATGTGAAAGAGAGACCAGAGGAACAAACAAAAAAATCAAAATGCTTGTGCATCCTAATTATCATGGTAAATTGTCACAAACCAAAATTCAAATCTAGACCATCTTACAAATACTGGAATGTTGTACCCTTAAATTACCAACCTACTCATTCTCCAAGAAACCCCTACAATCTATTCATAAAATTAGAGATGTCATCCAGAAACTGAGAAGATAAATAATAGCGCATCGAGAAAAAGCCATGAAAGGCATTTTCGTAGAACAGAAGCTCCGCCTCTTTCTTCATCTTCTTCAAGTGCTCCAAATATTGCAACTGTTGATCACGAAGGATATCCATCCCGCCAATTACCACCAAGCTTGGCGGCAGCTTCACCGCTAAAATGTCAGCAGTATTGGGACCCGTCACGTTAGCGGCAGGATGGTCTCTGGTGGCTCCCGGGGGCAAAAATGCCCGCCAAAACCAGTCACTATACTTCACTGTAATTAGCGGCACATTCGTTAGATTAATCTCCGAAGCCGTTCTTTCCTCGCCGCCAAAATAGGGCTGAACGAGCACGTGGCCTACAATTTTGACGGGGCGCAAATCGTCCACGTTCTCTGCCACGCGGCACCCGACGTGATGAACAATGTTTCCTCCCGCGCTGTCTCCCATGAGAAAACAGCGCGAGACGTCAGCGTTGCGGGGCAAAAAACTCCTGCCAGCGTGGCTCTTAAGCCATGTCAGCGCTGCATAGCAGTCGTCGTAAGCAGCGGGGAACTTGTGCTCGGGTGCCAGCCTGTAATCCACCGACACCACCACTACGCGGCGTCGTTTGGCCAGCCGCCGGCAAAACAAATCATACGACTGTTGGGCGGCGGACAAGATACAGAAGCCACCGCCGTGAAAATACACCACCACCGGCAGCACCTCTCTTTCATTGCCGTTTTCTTGTACTGGAACAAACACACGGACCCACACGCCGTTAACGTGTTCTATAACGGCGTCTTTGGTATATACTCCACGTTTGGGCTTCTCGTTGGCGGGCACCCTGGGGGCGAGGCACCATAGCAGCCACGCTGCCAGCCGCCTGTTAACGGTGCCGTCGCTTTTCTGCACTAAATAGACACCTGTTTTCATACCCCAGCATAGCCATCGCACGCGGAGAGGAAGCCCTCTCCAAATTTGATTAAGTTGCCTGTTTGTAAAAAGCCTCAAATTCTTAGCAGTCCCCTCCATTGATAGGCTTTTTATCGACATGAATCAAGAGCGAATGGTTTTATAGCCTGTCGAGAGAACTCGCCTCTTAATTGCACGAAAATTTGTAGGTAAAGGCTTTACCAATATCCTGGAAATCTGTTCGTTGCATTGATAAATAATCTGAGGAAGCAGCTGTACAAAACGGACCAACTACATCAGAACTCAACATCAGCTGAAACAAAGCTTTTAACTGCACCTTTTTCATCATACCTGTATTCTTTCAATATAAAAAAAACAATAATTATCTCAGAAGAATGTGATATGTCTACTCAATTGATGAATCTCTGTGTCCTTTGGATTTACAGATGAAATGGTTTCAATCCTTCCACGTATGTCAAAAAAGAATTAAATGAAGTCAAATCAGATCCGCGCTGTTTCTGCTATTGCCAACTAATTCGTCCGTATGGTCGGGCATTGATTAGTGGCACAGGGGGCCCACGAGAGAAAGTCCAGGAAAGTGCTTTTCAACTAGGCCTAACTAGGTAACTCGTTTCTCATTCATATATTAGTAGCAATCGCACCTTGGTACAATGGGTAGACCGAAGAGGTCTGGAAGGTCAATTTGGAGAAAACTCGTCAATGTTTTTTTAGGTGCATTTGTGCAATATATGAGGTCAATTGGTAGTGCACTTAGTAATAATAAAGGTCTCAACGGAGAAATGATAGCTTCAAATCAACTATGTATAAATTTGCAAGGATCCAAACACGAATGAAATAAAACCTATGAATTAGGAAAATTATCAGGCTCCTTTACCAACAGGCTCATGTTATACGTACAATAGGGAGAGAGGGAGACAAAGGGAGAGGTAGATATAGATAGAGGGAGAGACAAAAGGGGGAAGAGAGACACAAGAGGTAAGGAGATAAAGATAGGGATAGAGATAGAGAGGGATAAGGAGAGAAGGAGAAGAATGGAGATGGAGATGAAGATGGATATGGAGAAAAAAAAAGAGAGTGAGAGAGATTAAAATTAAAGAGAGAAATATATAGAGAGGAAAGGCCGAGGGAAAGAATGAAAGAGGGAGAGATAAAAAGATAAAGATAAGGCAAGAATAAATACAGAGAAGGAGAGGCAAAGATAAATAGAGAGAGATAGAGATATAGAGGTAAAGATAATTAGATATAGAGGTCCAGGAAGAGGGAGAGGGAGAGAGATGAATGGATATAGAGAGAGGAGACATGTTTAGAGATAGAGGGGGAGAGAGGAAGAGAGAGGTAGAGAGGAAGATAAAGGGAGAGGGGAAGAGAGATATAGATAGAGAGAGAGAGAGGTAGAGAGAGATAAAGATAGAGAGATAGGGAGATAGGGAGAATTGGTCTTTATGCCAATTAACCTGGAGGGTTTGAGGTGCATGAGCAAGAGACCCATGTATGCAAGTTGAAGAAGGCTTTGTACAGGCTAAAGTAAGCACCACATGCTTACTACTCACATATATATGAGCACTTGTTGAATTTGGGGTTCACCAATATATTGCAAATCCTAATCTTTGCCATTTGTTTGATAAATTTGATCTACTAGTTGTGGTCATGTACATTCATGACCCTATCCTTATAGGTGGTAGTGAGAAGCCCATAACATAGTGCAAGAGGGAGTTAACCTCCTTGTTTAATATGAGGTGTGGCAAGGTACAGGTTAGGTATTCCTTGGTCAAGATAAGTACATGAAAAAGATTGTAAGAGATTTTGGATGATGGATTGTAAGCCCCTAATTGCTTCACATGGTTATGAACCCAAAGTTGACTATGGATCCAAATTCAGATTTGATGGATTCTTTGGTCTATAGCTAGTTGATAGACTCCCTCATGTATTTGGTGAATATCCAACATAATATTCCTTTGCAATGGATACATTGAACCAGTTCATGGTTAAGCCAAGGAAAATCCACTAGACTATTGCAAAGCATGTGCTTTGATACTTGAAGGACACAATTCATTATGGGTTGAGGTATGTTGTATATAGAGAGTTAATGTAGCATGGATTTGTGAATTCATACTAGATAGGTGATGTTAAGCAAGAGGACTTTAGGATTTTGTTTCAACTTAGGATAAAGTATGATATCTTGGTTCAACAATAAGCAAGCATCAATAGCACCAAGTTCAGTAGAAGCAAAATCAATGGCAACATCATTTACTAGTTGCGAGGTTATTTAGCTTTACAAGAGGATAGCAAAAGTAACCAATTAGAGGTTGAAGCTGACAATTGTGTATCATGATAGTTAGAGTAGCATCGGGCTCTTTGAGAATCCATGTTTCATAATTGCTCTAAGCATATATATATTTGATAACATTACCTCAGGGAAAAAAATTAAGTAAGGAGTGGTGGTACTTAAGTATGTAACCTCAAATTCATAGGTTGTTGAAATTTTATTATTTTAACAAAGCCCCTAGCCAAGGGGAACTTTGAGATGTTAAGGGGGAAACTTGGTGTATACCTTGGAATTCTACGCCTAATGTGTAAAACAACTAAGAAACATGAATAACAAAATACCAAGGACACCTCAAGATTAGCCAAAAGAGTGGATCAACGAAAAGGAATGCAAATAAGATAAAACACAAATACTTTTACCTCCCTTGTTGTTGATACCTCTTTGATTGGCCCTTGCTTGGATTGGTTGTGTGCTCCTTAGATGATGGATTGAATGACTAAAATGCAAGCTTCAATATGCAAAATGATGAACAAAGATGGTTGAATGATTGAAAAGGCTTGAGGATTCAAATGGACAGCATGTAGTTACGAGAGTGCAAAGTGTTGAGAAGGCAAATTTGGCAGCATAAGGTTGCTCCAAAAAAAATTCTTTTCCCAAAATGCCCTTGAGGAGGGGGTATTTATAGAGGA
>VDFB02325040.1:0-27347 GCA_007258455.2 Sequoia sempervirens | reverse complement strand
CATGCATACTCAGCTTGCTATAGATCTTTAATTTGTTATTATCTATTTTTTCTTATGTTTTACTATCAATATTTCTTATGTATCCTTATCTTAAATTTTTTTTATTAAATCCTTAGTTTCCTTGTAAACTAGTCATTTTTGTCAGTTTAGAAGGTTTCAATAAGAAGTTAACTACTCTTATAGATACATGTTTTAAACTATAAATTTATCCAAGAGTCATGTCCTATTAATGTGTTGGAGTCAATAGAAAACTATGTTCAAGGTGTTGGTGTAATAAGGACTATGAAACAAAAGGCCTGCAATGTTTTATTTAATCTAGGAGAATTTAGTTCTCTATGTTCCTTTTTGTAATATGAAAACATGAAAATTAATACTATCTTTGGTTGGCATTTTTTGAGTCAATTTAGGCATTTTTCTTTCTTTTATTAGATAGTGTTGTCTTAGGAAATCATTTAAAGTGATAAGACTTCATAATATTCCTCAAGTAAAAAATTATATTTATGTGATTGGAATATTTGATTAGAAAGGAAATATTCTTCTAGAAGATCCGCAATCTTCTACACGTACGAAGAATCAAAAAACCTCTCAAAGCATGTCAGAGGATAATATTAAAATATTTTCTTTATAATAATCCTCACCCTATTTTTAGAAATGATGGTTGGGGAAATGCACAAGTTGTTCCAAACACTCAAGAGATCCATATCCTATCTCCTGATCTCACAAAAGGACAATTGGTTATCTTAAAGCCCCTAGTTCAAAAATATAAGGAAGCTTGTATCTTTTTCAGATGGAAGGATGTTATTAATCATTTTCCTCCTAGTTTTCATAGTGTTGAAGATTTAACTAGTATTTTTAGTCCTTCATGTATAGTTTTGTTGTCTCAGAGGACTCCCTGCAAAGCAACTACTATTCAATAAACACTGTTAGATATCATGTATCTTATAGCTCATTTTCTATCAATCCAACTAGAATGGATAATTAGGCACAAAAATAAAAAGATTCTTGGAGAATTTTATCATCTTGTTACTAGATAGTTAAATTTGAAGAAAATCAAGAATTCTTATTCCTACCAGTATGTTCTACAGTTTGAAAATGTGTTCAATATACCAGATCTCCATCTCGTTTATTAAAGAATATATATAATTTAATACTAAAAATTCCCATGTCTAAAAGACTTAGTATTAAATTATATATATTCTTTAATAAATTTTAATATATATATATATAATTTTATAGCTTTCTCTTCCTTTATTGTAAAGTATAATTTTTTTATAATTGATAATATATAAGTATATATAAATTTATTTTTTATGTTTTTCTTTTTATCTAATTTTTAAATCAAATATAAGTCAATTTATATTTTAATCTAATAATTCATTATATCTTTGTTTCATTTTATGTATTCAATTTTAACTTTTCATAGTTTCATTTACTTATATATTGTTTTAAAATTTGTTACAACATTTTCTATTCATAGTTAATTCTTTTAATCTATTATTTTTAAATTTTAATAGTCTTGTCTTCATTGGCCTATGTGCAAATTTATCTCCCCCCTCCCTTCCCCTTGTCTCTTAAGGTTGGTCTTCGTTTGTAATTATCCATTTTTTCCTTGAGCTCTTTGCTTTTGTCATGATGATAGATCACAAAGTGCGATTTGAAACGTTGATGCAAAAAATTCTTACGTAATTGAATCCATAAATCATTGTAACTAAACAATATGAATAATAGAAACTTGATATCATTAATGAAAAACTATTATGAAAGTCATGCTTAAATAGATTGAAAATAAAAGTGATTGCATATCAAAATGATTGAATAAAATCCCATTTTTTACCCTTCAATTATTGTGAAGTGCCTCATCAAAAGATTCTTCAGAAAACATACAATATTGGATAAAATTCATAGCCATTCTTTTCACAATATCAAAATCTTGTATAAGATCAAGGGAAATTAACAAAGAAAGAAACCAACTGAGAAAAAAAGATGATTCTTGGAGACTCATTCAAGATTTCATGACTTTTCACCTCTTAAATAGCTTCTTTTTCTTTGAAATATTGAAACTTAGAATAATTTTCTTAATAGTTCTTCATCAAACTCACCATTAATTGGATTCTCCCATTTTTGCATTAGAAAAAACAACCTTTCATTTAAGGGAAAATCCATCGAAACACCTCCACTTAGAGATATTTTACTTTGATAATTGAGAAATTCTACAAGAGGTCACTCACAGGTCTAGGTATTTAAGACCCAAAACTTGTGAAAATGCAATGAAAAGTGATGGGAAAATATCCCAACTAAAGTGTGAAAAGATGAAAACACACACAGAGAAAAGGAGACAACAAGGAGGCAAAATAGATTTTCTATTTCATTCAAATACACAAAAGATTACATTCAAAAAGTTTACATCCAAGCCTTTGTATTTCCTTCATACAACAAACCGCCTAGATTCGGGTGCACGGGGGGTTTCTATGTGCTGCTTTGTGTTGCTGCTGCAAATATTCTAGAGCACTAGAGCTCTGCACTCTATGCAATGTCTTATGCCACTACAGGTTCTTCTCCTTCCTATGTTCTGTTCTACTAAACATTCCCTCCTTTTCCTTCTACTACTCTTGTTTCAACCATTGAACATTGCTTTCTTTTGACCTTGTTGCCTTTTCAAAAATCTATAGCTCAATTTCAAATTCAACCACCAGAATTAATTCATTGCCAAAAACATTAATTAGGATAGCAAATGTCTTACATAGAAAATGGGGGCAATGATCCAAAATGGATTTCTTTTGACGTTGCATTAATTGCAATTGGTTGGCGTTGCTCAAGATTACAAATTCAACAAAAAGAATACTCTTTTCCTTTTCATACATTTTTGATCCCATTAGGCACCAATATTTAATGTTTTCAATATTGTAACATGTTTGAAAGGTTGATATTTTACCGCACATTTAAAATTTGAACTTTTTCCTATTTTGCACATATGGAAATCTTACTTTGCACAAAATAAAATAAATTTTGAACACGTGATAAAACATTTATCATGGCCAAACATGCTTAGAATTTTGATGTTGTAAAAGAACTTAGAATCTTTCCATGTTCAACTAAAAATTAGTAATTTAAAATATCTCCACATTTGGAGATATTATGGATGAATCATTTATCACACATTTATAAATTTGTGGAAATTCTATGATGTTTGTGGCATCAAAAGAATATGTTTCCTTATTCTAATTGAAAGCATGATTTGAAAGACTATCAGCTAGAGTGTTTCCTTCCTTGTATAAATGTTGTATTTGATATTAATCAAAATGTTGAAGGAGAGTCCATACTTCATAAGGAGATAATAAATTTTCTAGTTAATCATAGTTTTCTTCTTTACAGCATTAATAATGTTAAGAGATCTCTTTCTATTATGACTTTTTTACATAATTTTTTGATAGTCAACTTTAGATCTATTACAAGAGCATGAGTTTCTATTTGATTATTTGATCTAATATGTAATTTGGAGGCCAACATAATAAATATGTCACCTTTCAAATTTCTAAGAACACATTATGCTCTTGAGACACTTAGATTACCATTAGAAGCCCCATAAAAATTTAGTTTTATGAACTGAAATCTTAGAGGAGACCAGGTCACTTTACTTCTATCTAGTTTTCGGTGGGTTTGATAACAAACTACATGTGGAAGAGACAAAAAAGTTCTATCTTTTTAAAATTTCTACATCCAAGGAGGAGAAACTAAGCTTCGAAAAACTAGATTTGGGCCATAACAACTTTTGAAATAGATTTTTCTATTTTAAAGATGACAAATTCCCAACTATTTACTTTTTTTTTTTTAAGATCATTTTATTTCTTTTAGACTAAGCATTCCAAATGAGTAAAGAAGGAGATAAAAACCAAATATTGAAAAAGAGTAGAATTTTTGTTCTACAAATGGTCAACTACAAGAAAACTCCAACAATGATTGAGGAAGAGGAGAACTCCAATTTAGTTTTATGGTTAGCCATTTCCAACATTTTTCTGTGAATGGACAAGAAATAAACAAATGGTTTGAATCTTCTATATATGATTCATAGAGAGGGTAGTTAAATTCTTGTGAAATACCCAATTTAACCAATCTTGAGCTAGTTAGAATTTTATTCTTAAGTAAGAGCTAACCATGCAAAAGCTCTTTCTTTAGGAAGGAAAGTTGAATTCCAACAAATGTTGAAGGTTAATTTGAATCTAAATTTGAACTTGGAAGGATTAGAGAAAATTAGCCTTGTTTGGATCTGTCCAATCTTTGAAGGAGCTCAAATCAATTTATCTTAGTGAAGAGAAAAATATATTTCCTTTTATTAAGAATAGCCTAGAGAATAGATTTTTTGATTTTGTGGAATAGGGCAATGTTGAAAACTCTTCCATTTTTCTATCTTTAAAATTAGATATGAGGAGACCACAAAATAATCTTTTACTTTCTCACCCCATAATTTTTTCAAAATTATTTTAGATTGTGAAAGATCCTTTATATGTCCAAGAGGGGAGTTACTATTCCATGAATCCTCCTAGAATGAAGCTAATTAGATCCATTATGGACAATCCAAGATAAATGAGAGATAATTACTTCTTGAAATTTTAATATAAAATTCTAAAATCTTTGAACCTAGCTTTGAATTTGATATAGTGAATATTCTTTGAGGTTCATTAGAATCTAAATACTTTTTTTTTTGTATTATTTTACACCTTCAAGCTTTGCATAAAGGCTCCATGCAAGTTTGGCCCATAAGGCCATCACAAGCCTCCAAATTATGGATACATGTACCTCCAAGTTGCTAAACTATGCAAATTTTATCCCAAGCTACTAGAGCAATCTTGTTATCTTTTTTTGAATTTCCTTTCCATAAGAAATTCATCAAAAAAATTCCAATATCATGGATCACACCTTTAGGAATTTGCAAAATAGACATCATATATATAGGAATTGTTGATAACATAGATTTAGTCATACTTATTCTCCTAAACAAAGTTAACCAATTATCTTTCCATGAGGAGACTCTATTCTAGATTGGGATGAAAATATTTTTTCCAAAAATAATTTTGAATTTCTCCCATAGGAAGAGGAATCCCAAGATATTTGCATGGGAAGACATTAATTTTAAATCTCAATATTGAGAAGATTCGTTATTGTAGAGATGAAGAAACACTCTAGAATTTTTTTAGACTTGGTAGGGTTAGTAGCTTGACTTGAAACTTTACAATAAGAAGTAAGAGTATCCTTAATACATTTTGCTTCAACAATTGAAGGAAAGCCAAATAATATAGTATCATCAACAAATAATGCATGAGTAATGGCGATATAAATTCTTGGAATATATATTCCTTTGTAATTCTAAATCAAATTTTGAATTATTATTGTTTTGCTTAAAGTTTCTACCATCAAAAAGAACAAGAATGGAGATAAGGGATCTTCTTGACGAACTCCTTAGGATGATTGAAAGAAACCTATTGGATAGCCATTTATCAATACTAAAAAAATTTCTTCTAAGATGCAAGATAGAATCCATTTACACCATTTGAGAAACTAAACGTAAGAACTTCTTGAATAAAAAAATTCAATTCATTTTATCATAATCTTTCATCATATCCAATTTAATAAACATTGCTTGAAATTTATGATGATGAATAGAGTGTAAAGCTCCATGAGAAACTATCTTCTTTTACTGAATAGATCATTTCTATGTCATTTTCATAAAAGTCTTGATTTGAATATTTAAAGATATTTTTGTTTAAATACATCAATGTTTAAAGTATGTTTCAAGAATTGTTAAAAAAAGAAAAGATATAATTTCTATTCTTAATAGACTCATGCTCACAAACATTATTGATCGAACATTTAAAAAAAATTATAAAATGAATTGTAAAACTAAAAAGATGGATATACCTATTTTGAAATCGGATCATTTCACGCTTAAAATTGTATTAGACTCTCACGAATATTATATGAATATGACAATGAAGAACATTACATAAATTCTTCTAAGAAAACTCTTCCTAGTATCAAAATAAAATTCATAAATTATCTAATATACATTTAGATCAAGGAACCAAAAATAAATTAAAAGGAACACCAAAATCCAACTTCAATTTATTAATGAGTGACAATAGTCTTGTTGTCCCATGTCGGTGGGACCCACATATGATCCTTCTATATAACATCAACAAATAAAACGTTTTTAAGGAGTTAATGTTGGTGGAGACTTTTTTGTCGGTTTTATTGTGGATAACGACATACTGTGAAAAAGTCGTATTTCACGACAAATGGATCGCAAGTTTTTCTCTCCAAAATCATATCTTCCTTAACCTACGGCAATCTATTCCGTGTTAACAGGGGAATTTGTAATCTGATCTCAACATACGCGTATTTGGGAGGTTAGAAATATGCAAACGTAGCATTGACAAGTCAGCCAACCTATTTATATGTACATACAGCGGTTAAGGATTATTTTTTTAATTTTTTCTTTTCTTTTCTTTTTTAAAATATATAAATAGTCTCATTCCTTCATCATTTAAAAAAAAACTCAAATCTTTATGCAAATCCACTCTATCAAAATTTATATCAAAAAATATAGTATTATGTTGCAAAGTTGTATTTATATTTATTAACAAGAAAGTCGTTACAACAAGATCGATCTTTAGGTTTGCATTGAAATTGGTAAATATGATTTGATTTGTGTATATTTATTTTGTTTTATTGACCTTTTAACTCTTTGAAGTATTTATTTTCACGTATTTCAATTTCATTGCATACACTTTCAACTAGTTCAATCAAGTCAAATTGTTACATATTAGAACTCGGAATTTGTAGAAGAGAAACATATCTTAATTGATAGAGTCCACATGGGCAAATTCCTCTCACAATCCCAACAATGACCAAACTACCTATAATCATAACAATTAAATTATTTGCAAAGAAAGTTAATATTCATATTGTTGAAGTTGGGAAAAATCAATTCCATAGCTGCAAAGGATGGCTTACAATCAAACACCTATTACAAAAAGAGAGAATACAAAAGCTATGGAGGCCAAGAGCTATTGATCCAGAAAAACACGAATCATTGATTAATGTGCATCTTCTTGTGATTATACAATAGATAATCCTTATAAAAGGATAAGTAACCTAGAAACCATAGGTGAGGGTAAAACAAGATCAAGACATGTGTCATCATCCTATGATATGAGACATAAAAGAACATGAGCTAAGTAAGCTTAAGTAATTTGAGGAAAAAGAACCTAATAATTAAACAAATAATTAATTAGGAAATTCCTTTTACTCTAACACCCCTCTTAAGTGAAACTTAGGGAGAAGCTCAAACATCTAAAGATGAATGCATGATGGGTCCCGACAAACAAGGCATGGTGAGCTACCCATGTACAAACAAAAGATCTCTCAAAATCAAAGAAAAAGAGAAAAACCATGTGGGAGAAAAATCATCTCCAAAAGAAAGACATACAAGTGAAGGATTGAAGAAGCCTCCAAAACAATGTGAAGGATGAAGAAGCCTCTAACCAAGATTAACCCAAAAGAATAAGAACAAAGCATGAACATGAGGAACACCATTGAAGCATGGAGAAGTTGAAAACACTATCGAAGAATGAATGCTATCTAGTGCTGAAAGAAGAACCTCCACTAAAATAGATGATGATCATGATCAAGAAGACAGGGATCTGCATGAGTGCCCCTACCAACACTACTCAAATCAAATGGAGAAAAAAGGATTTTTTTTGGAACTCAAAGATACAAATGGCATATGTACCAAAAGTCTTAAGAATAATGATCAAATGAAAATGCATGGTCACCTCTAGAAACATGAATGCAAGAGTGTGCATATAGAATGTGCTCCATCTCACTGAAATCTAGTTGCTACATTTGCCTAGTAAATAGGAACAAATAATGTATATGTAACTCACTCCAATGTGAACCCAAGGAATCATTAGCACCAACAGTAGAAAACCCCCATATGCTAACAAGGGAGAGCCATGCCAGGTACATTGAAACTAAATGCTAGAAAGAAGTGCATGAAAAAGAATCAAGAACTTTTAAACATGAAAGTACTAGAAAATATAAAGGGTTTGGAAAGAAAATGAACACATGCATGGGACAAGAATCAATGTGATTCGTTGTTATCGTGGAAGGGATACTCACTTGACAAAGGTGTGATGAAAAATAAAGGTAAACATCAACCTCCCCATGGCACTTTATATCATAGTGCGAATATAATAAGGCATAAAATGATATGCAAGATCCCAAAAGTTATACACCAGAATGTTGAGGCACTTTATTTCAATACGTTTGCAAAATAAAAAGTGATTACAATGGAAGCCCATAATGTCCAAAAAAGGGCTACATGCTAAAAATACAATTCTCTGATAGAAAATGAGGAAACTAGTAGCACCATGATGTAGTACACAAAAAATCATGTACTTTCAAAAAAATGACACCTAAAAAAAAGAGTCTAGATGTAGTATATGGCCTATCAAAGTCTCCAAAATGAGAATTGAACAATATCAATGAGAAAACCAATTTCCAAGAAAATCATAAGTCCAAACTGAAAACCACATGCACCACTATGAAGAGCACGAAATTATACCCCATTTTGAAAAAAAATTGCATTGAAAAATACCATCGTATGATTGAGATATAACCTCTAAAAGATAGGGTGCAAAACTGAAAAGCCCAACGGAGAGCCCGGTTGAGTAGGGAAAAAATTATCTCCACAAAAAATTTCAAAAACACCTCCAAATATGGAGGTCCACCCAATTTAAAGTGCTAGAAAAGAAATCTCTAGGTACAGTACAATTTGTTTTATTTGCAAAAGAAATAATTGAAAAAAATTTGCATGTTTTTATTTTAAAAGAAAAAAATAGCAAAAACATAATATATTTTAAGAAAAAAAAAATATAGAAATCTTTTATTAAAAAAATATATATATATATATTTTAATGAGGTCAACGGGACAGGGTGGGAGCTCCACCCCACTTCCCCTAGGTGAGAGGCTCAAGGGGGTTGTCGCTTGTCATCAACATGGGGCCAAGACTCCACAAAGACCTCCACATGTAGGTAGGTTCCAAGGGGTCACCAACCCTCTAGTGGTAGGCAGACCCTTAGGTACCACCATGGGGCACCAACATATATATATATATATATATATATATATATATATATATATATATATATATATATATATATATATATATATATATATATATATATATATATAATATATATCTTTTATTTTGAAAAAAAAACCTATGGTGGGTTTTAAAACCCCTTTTTTATTTTTTATTTTTTTACTCTAACACCTATGAACATGGCATTTTTTCACTATGATCTAGGACAAGCCACTATAGATTAAAATCCATCTTCCAAAACAAAGATAATATCCTTAGGAATGTTTTAAAATGAGAGTTAAGTTCCCTAAATAAATGAACTTTTCTAATATCATGAACTAAGATACTCTTCACCAAACCCAGGACTATACCAACAACCATGCCAATCCACAAAATAAACCTTTAGATGATATAAAAATTGATGATAGAGAGGCACAATGCCATAAATACTAAAGAGTTTGAGTAACACAATGACACAAAAATTATCCATTTCTACCCCAATTTATCTTCCCACCATTTCAAAACCACGGAATGTCGTTTGATCAAGAGTGGAGAGAAATAAAAGATTATATCATTTAAGCACTACAAGGATAATCCTCCAACAAAAAAAATGGTGCAAGTTTGTGAATTTGTTCCCCTATCATCTTGATTGATCAATCTTTCAAAACCTCTTCCATTTGTACTCTTAAATCACTTCATTTTTAAATAAAAAAGGAAACCCCTACAATCATCTCAAATATTTTTACATTATGTGCCAAGAAATGACCTTTAATGATGATTTCCTAATCTTCCTTTTTCTAAAGAAGGCTCCAAGTGGAAATTATCTTTAATGGTTCCTCTATTTTCCCAAAGGTTCCATTATATAATTTTTTGATAATGAAAAAAATTATGTAACACTTCTCTTATAAAATATAAAGTGAGATCACCATGTTGGTTACATGTAACACAAAACATATAAATGAAGATATTTTCTCTATATTTTCATAAAAATGGAGAAACCTTTCAAGTAGGTTACTATATCCTATACCTAAATAAATTGGTCTATATTTTCATCACAAACCTCAATTCCTAAATTATCCTTTTATTTACAAGTGTGTTGCATAACTTCCCTTGAAAAAGCATTAAAAGGCCTGGGTCCATGGGTCCATATAATTAACAAAGGAGTTGTGAAAATTTTTATAAGATACCAAAATTTTGATGATAGAGCATAATTCTTCAACAAAATAAAGAATGTGGTTTGTTATAGTGTAATAGATTCCAAGAACATCAAAGTTGTACCAAACTATACTAATTACCATATCAATTTTTCAACAAAAGTAAGAAATTAAATAGTGCCAATGTACCCCTAGGAAAGACCATGAAGACATTATTTCATAAATTACTTAAACTTAAAATCATCACATTCACACTTATACAAATATTTGATGAAATTAATTCTAGTCTTTCTTTTCTAGGAGAATAATTATTGTGAATGTCATAAATTTGATTCCCACACTACCAATAAATTTCTTAAACTTAAAAAATATATACAAGACTAGACTTATAAGTGGTAGGATAAAGCTCATCCTCACCATATTCCCAAATGGGGATTTTCCAATATTCCTAAACTAAAGAATGATTAATCATGATCCTCTTCTAGACTAAATTAAAATTATCTCTATCATTTTGCATATCCATTAAATTACAAGACCTCTCACAACTTCAATTTTATTCTTATTAATATTAAGCAATATGATAACTAAATCATTAATATCGAAACCAAAATCCCCTTTATTCCATAACCACATTATGTGAGAGGGTGAAAATTTAAGGGGCTCACGTAGTTGTTCTTTAAATGAGTAATATAACATACTTAAACAACTTGAGAAGACTCAAGTCAACAAATCAATCTCAAATATTCTTGAAACATCTAGTGTTCATAGGGAGGTGCTAGATTATATTTGGAAAGAGTCAATGGTACCTCATAGCATTGACCCTTCGCACTTCCAAGCCATAGTCATCAAATTATCATCCTCTCATCACCATAACTTAAGTGGATAAGGTATTGTTGGAACCATTTGATAACTACACCTTACATAGAATCCATCATTGTAAAACATAAAATAAAAAGAGTGGTTAATGATAATTATTCTATACTAAATCATTTTTCATTGAAATTGGTGTACATACTTGGCTATAATTAAGAGGCCTTGTATCTTGAAATAAAATTACAATATTTTTTTTTGATAATGCGAGAAGGGAATCATATGAAACAATAATATTTCCAATATAATTTGGTCTATATAATCAAACTTGTTTGATTTGGTTGACTTTTATCTCCCCTATACCACTTTTATAGGATTCCCTACACCATGCAAGTCATCCCTTCCACCCTCCATCAATGCTTAAAATTATTTCACCAAATAATTGAAGTTAGCATCCAATCCCCATCCCTTCCAATACTACAAGATGTTGGAGGCCCATTACAAAAAATCTCATCCTTTTTCCAACTTATAAATTTCTATCTCCATCAATAATAAATAATCCTTATCCTACTTTGAACCAAATAATTGTCCATCCTAAAACAACAATCCACATCCAAAAGATAAAGTAAAGATCATGAACACCATGTGCGGGAATATAAGGTCTAATAATC
Source organism: Sequoia sempervirens (assembly GCA_007258455.2). Taxonomy (NCBI): domain Eukaryota; kingdom Viridiplantae; phylum Streptophyta; class Pinopsida; order Cupressales; family Cupressaceae; genus Sequoia; species Sequoia sempervirens. Next base: position 15,572 of record VDFB02325040.1, on the reverse strand, counting down.
TTTACTATATGGACCCTCCCCTCATCCCCATGATATCATATTCATTCCAATTGAAAAATTAATATAGCACATGAAGGTGTAATATGGATCCATAACCTTTATACAACATGGTCTACTAGTGAATGAGTTTATTGATATGTTTGATAGTTCCTAGCTTCACTTTAGAAAGGATTTTAAATATTTTTTTAAGAATAAGAATAACCTATTAACCTCAATATGTAACAAACTTGGTGTTTTGCTTAGTAAAAAATTTCAATTTTTCCCCTCAACTGAATAAACCATGATTCCAAAACATAGAAATACATTTTTTTCTTTCCATAATGTACTATATTATTTCCAAACTTCCATCAGCATTCCATTGTAACTTCACAAACCTTTCCATTACATAGATGTCATATTGAATGAACTCAAGTTTATCATTCATGATTACATCATTCCATATAAATGGGTACAAGATACATACATATCTCTTCTGAGCTTCATCTGGTAATAGATATACAAACTGGTCCTGATGTCACCGCATCGACACATACACTATGAATGTCATTTCTCACTAGTGCAAACACTCCAATTGTCCTTGATACTAGCACAAACATTTGCAAACCTTGACCGCCAACTGATGAAGAGAAGCATCACTCAAGTGATTTTCCACCAATCATAGACTCAAATGTGGTCCCCTACACGTCTGTCACACATGACAAGATGGCCCTACCCTTCGACAAAGAGATTGGTTGGTAAACCCCATAACAATAGAATACTAGAGCTTAGTGTTGTATCATACAAACCAAAACCTAATCATACACTCGTCTTCCCTACAAGTATGAAAATCCTGATCTAGAATGTATAAATGGAGGGTAAAAGCACAATAGTGTGTCACACTTTTGGCCTAATTTATGGTTCCAAGCAACAATTTTTGACCAGAAGACATTAGGCCGAGTCACTTTCGGCCGAAACATTGTGGTGCCGATGTGGCAGGCATGTTTTCGGCCGAGAGGGTTTCGGCCGAAACCCTAATATGGCTAGCCAAAAACATGCAAAAAGTGAGCGGATCAGGTATTTATGGCTTGGAAATATCAAGAAATTTTCGGCCAGAGTGTTTCGGCCGAAACTTTCTCGTCCGAAACCCTCTCGCCGAGAATGTCTAGTTGGCATCCTACATGGCAGCCAACTCATCATTTTTCAGAATTTTCTGAAATATTCAACTTTGGCAGAGTATTTCTCTAGTCAGAATGACCTTTCTGCAAAAAAAAAAATACCCTTTTGTAGAGCTCGGAGTGAAGAATCCAAATATATATATATATTTATATTTTGATTAGTTTTAATATATTTTATTTTTAAAATAATGCAAGTAGGTTTTAAAAATAAAAAAAGAGGTTGATTACAAATAAAAAAAAGGATAGTAAAACTTATTAATTTTTTTAAAATCTTATATGGGGCAAAAGAGGAGAGAGTCTTCTTCAAAAGGGTATTTTTTTTTTGAAAATGATTAAAAAAATTGAAAATAGTTGACGGTCCGTGAAAACTGTCAAATTCTGACATGTTTGACTTTGAAACGTTATTACGAGAAAAATATACATCCAAATTTGATTTTTTTTTTCCATGCACAAGATATTGAAGTTACCTATTTGGAGAAAAAAAAATAGGGAGAAATGAAGTTTTTTTCAATTTGTTTCTTGACGGTCCGTGAAGTCACTCTTTTTTGAAATTTTCAGCATTCCAAAATTTGTCCTTAAATTGATAAAAACATAATGAAAACATTTTTTTTTTAAATTTAAAAATTATAGGAATAAACTACATCAAAAGTTCTACATTTCATTAGTTTACACCATTTTGAAATTCAAAACATAAAGACCACTTTTATGTGGTCGAAGTTTAGAATTTTTTTTGTTGTTGGCCGATTCCTTTATAAAGTGTGACATGGTTTGTGCTTTTACCTCGAACACAATGAATTGACAATGTAAACAGTGACAACTTACACTAATTTGGCCAAAGTATTCTCACCTAGTACTTCGAGTGACAGTCATCCCATTCACATACACTACAATAGCTCGGTTTGGATTATGACTGTTCATATACTATGCTTATGAAATTTCCTCCAATGGGTAATCTTTAACCCCAAAAATAGCCTACTCCCCTTTTTCCCAAAATACAATGGTATCTCTACCAATTAAGCCTAAGCTCAAGTTACCCCTTCAATGGATATTCATATCCCAGGTATAATAAATGAGATTATTTTTGCATAAACAAGCTATTCACTTCAAAAGATAATCTAGTCTGAACTATAACTTTGTAATCTAGAGTATAGCTACATAAGCTTCATCTAATCATAGATTAAATACTCAAAAATATATGGCTCCATTCAAGAATACTTCATGTTATTACATGGTTCTCATCAAGAGAGTAGTCTCTCCCATGGATGACCTCAATCGAAGAATAATCATATCAAAAGATTATTCCATTCGAGAGTGTAATCTCATTAGTAAAAATGATTATTCAAGAGTAGATTCTTGTCAACATTATGAATTTATAACATGAGTGTAATGCATCTAATCAAGTAGCAACTCTAACTCAATAGGCAATCCCACCTATGTCTCCATACACAATATCTCATAAGCTCAAGTGATTTACTTAATCACATAGGTGAGTCTCAACCTCATTACACCCTAATCATAGGATAAAGTCATCAACCAATGACTAATCTGATTATATAGGTTAATCTAACCCTACATGTTCCAATCAAGACCAAATGTACAACCCAATTGTTGGTGTAAATAAAGTCTTGTACCTAGTTAATTCATTGCTAGGGGACTTATTTACACAAGTTAAGTTTACTTAGGTTCTAGAAAGGAATCTTTCTAGAAGGTGTTAGTTGTCATTATTTGTTATCTTATCCTTTGACAACTACTACATGTGAACCTAGGTAATTGTGATTAGTTGTCTCATGTCATATGATTAAGACACTTGGCATAATCCTATGACATCTTGCATCTCACCTTGGCTATATAACCAAGGGGTCTCTCATTGTAATCAGAATCATCTCATGACATTGAATACAATTTATTCTTGTCATATTCATCTCTCTTTTTTGTGCTTTCCATTTGGCCTCTAGGTCTTGGCAGCCATAGCCAGTTGATTCCTTTTGAGAATGTCTGAATATTATTCTCCTTCTACTTCAAACCAGTCTAAAAAGGACAAAGGTCAATCATCTACATCAGGAAATAAAGGGCAAGCTCTTTGTGCTTTTTCAGGTCTAGGATCAGGGAGATGGCTTCTAGATTTAGGAGCATCTCATCAGATGGCATCTTCACAGTCTATATTCTCTTCATTTCAGCCTTGTTCTATGTATCCTCTCTTGATGGGAAACAATACATACATGAGTGTAACATGGAAGGGATCTATTAGTTTTGGGGACAACACTTTTCAGGATGTCTTGTGTGTTCCTCATTTGACCAACAATCTTCTTTCCATATATCAGATTACACATGGTGGAGATGGGAGAACTGTGGAGTTCACACCTGATTCTGTCATTATTCGAGACTTGGAGAGTAGAAAGATCATTGCTACTGGGGTGGTTGATCATTCATCTCAGTTGTATACCTTTGCAAATTTTACTTCTTATGGTGACATTGTTCCTTTGGCTATTGATCACAACCATGATTCAGAGGAGACATTTGGCTTTTTGAACTTGGGAGTTCTCACATCAGATCTAGTTCTTGAGCCATGCATTCTATCTCCTCCATCTACTGTTGCAATTGATGATACTTGTGATTCAATAGTTTTGGCTCCTAGTGATTTAGTGTAGCAGGACATACATAGTCTTCCAGATATGGCTACTTTGGATGGCTTCTTGATAGGTATTTCAGACTTGTTTATGGAGTCTCATCTTGTAGATTTGGAGGACATCATCGATAACATTCATCTTCTCTTTGATGAAGATGCTCCTTCTTCAGTTATTGTGAGGGAACACTTTGACCCTCTTGTTCATTCTCTACATGATCATTCTTCACAGTTTGGCGTGAGTGTGGATACTTTTGGACAACATTTGGAGGAGGCTTCTTTTTCTTTAGAGGGGATACCCTTGTCTTTGGATTGTGCTCTACATTCATCTCTACTAGATGTTGGATTGTCCTCTTTAGCAATGTGGCCTAGAACGCCTGTTTGGAATGTGTCATTTTTCAGCATCGTCATGTAGACACTTGAGCATGCTTCAGAGACATCATACGCCATCCATATTCCTGACATCCTACATACATCCATGGTTATGTTTCTTCCTAAGGGGAGGAATTTTGTTTGGCGAGATTGGATCATCTTCAACATTCAATGTCGAGCTTCTACCATCATTGTAGGAAACTCAACATTGAGGGGGGGTTGCCTTGTCTCTCTTCTACTTCTCTCTTATGGGGGGGTCTTTTGCCTCATATGGGGTTTTTACCTTCTCATTCATCATTGAGAGCATTTCTATTTTTGTATTTCATCTCTTTTGGGGAGGAGTTTTGTCCCACTAGGTTTTCTCCTTTTCTCCGTTTGTGAGAGATTGCATTTGCATATGTACATGGGTACCTAGCATGGCCTAGTATCCGGGACCCATCTTTGCATCTTTGTGTCATTTGCATAATAATTTTCTACTCCCTAAGTTGCACTTAAGGGGGGTGTTGGTGTAAATAAAGTCTTGTAAGTCTAGTTAATTCATTACTAGGGGACTTATTTACACAAGTTAAGTTTACTTAGGTCCTAGGAAGGAATCTTTCTAGAAGGTGTTAGTTGTCATTATCTTATCCTTTGACAACTACTACATGTGAACCTAGGTAAGTGTGATTAGTTGTCTCATGTCATATGATTAAGACACTTGTAATAATCCTATGACATCTTGCATCTCACCTTGGCTATATAACCAAGGGGTCTCTCATTGTAATCATAATCATCTCATGACATTGAATACAGTTTATTCTTGTCATATTCATCTCTCTTTTTTGTGCTTTCCATTTGGCCTCTAGGTCTTGGCAGCCATAGCTAATTCTAACACCAATCAAGTAAGTTATTCCCAACCTATAGGTATCAATGGGTAGTCAAGAACATATCCCAAACCAATAGGTAAATCTTAACCTAATGTTTCACTCTTTAATCAAATGAACTTCTAGACCCAAATAGGTTATTTTAAACCTAGGGTTTCATTTGAGTATAAAGTATGATCAAGTGATCATTCAAGTAAAGATAATTGATTTGATATGCATAATGTCACATAATATGTTTCATACCATCAATATGGCTATATAGCTAAACCTTACCATCCCCAAGGTTTTCTAGAATAATTAGATAATAGTGCTAAGTTGCTTCATGACATTGACACTTCACATTATAAATGTATTTTAAACTATCTATGTATTGAACATCAATATCTCATTCCCATATAGGGTATATAGGAGTATATACAAACACTTTCATAGAAAAGCATAAAACAACTTCATTTCCTTTCCAAAGAAAATGCTATGTTTTCCTAATGCAACTAATCTCAAGTAGTTCAAATAAAGCATTCAAAACTCAATCCTTCATAAATAAAGATAAGTAAGAGAAGAATGGATTCCCATGCCTGTGTTACGCTTAACCAATTGACTAAATTGTTGCACAACTTTCCAACAACAACTTCTAGCTTCACTTAATCCACTCAAAGCAATACTTTAATATGGATTTTCTCACAATTTGATGATATGCTCTCACAAATAAAACTCTCAAAATATAGCTTCTCGTGCAAATACTCTAGGCTCTCACAAAATATGGTAGAATGCAACTGCAGAATGATGCATATTAGTGCGTCCCAAATGAGAGTATAGGCCTCTGTATTTATACAAAAAAAGAGACTTTGCAGCCTACAGAAAAGGCATGGTAGTCAACACATCTCTACATGCAAGTCGACTTATAACACATAGCTAAGAGGTGGAAGCAAACTAAGTACAAACTCAATATATAATGCTATAGTTCGACCCTTCTATTTGACAGCAGCAAAATACATTCAAAAGTACACATGCTTAAAAGATGATAGTTGAATTCTAACCAAAATGGACTTCTACAGGAAATTAAACTTTCATAATTTGGTGCCAAGTATGCAACCAACTTCCTATCTCCTTATCATGGATATTACTCTTTGAAACTATCTATATTATGCAAGCAATGCTTTACACAACATTGGATTAGTCAAGGTTTCAATGGCAACAAATCAAAGTTGAATCGCCCTTCAATATAGCACTCAAAAGGTGTTTTTGACCATTTCCAACTTGCATGTTTTACCTTTTATCATGCATTCTATACTTTATATTACAACTCATCTTAATATTCCATCACTTTGTATAGTAGCGCCCAAGTTGGAATAATTTGCTATTAATAATCCCTAGTTGTATTTCAATAGTATCGACTATGGTTTGTTCCATGTATCGACCTTTTATTGTTGTGCCATACTTGCATATGGTTCTACCTTTATCCATTGTCAAAAAAATGTATTATTCACCTTTAAATACTTTTCATATCTCATATATAATTCGACCTATTCTCATATATATATAAATCGACCTATTTTCATATATATATATATAAATCACCCTCAAAGCATCACATATATATATTTATATATAAATACCCCATGTCAATCAAGTATATATTCATTTGATATACAAATGAATATGAATAAGTTAACATTCACATGTTAATAATAATATGTATTATATATACACACTTCTCTATATAAGCATTAATGCTCATGTGTGTATATGTATATATATATCCAGAAACATATATATACATATCGTTCAAAGTAATAAAGTAATAATCGATTCGATAATCAAATGATTACAACTAAGTGATATAGTCACAAACAATAACCATGCGACTATATTCATAATAACATATTTATACACATTGTGGACACAGAAAAAGTAACCCTTCTACTTTTTCTCATGTTTAGGTCCTCCTTGTGATTTTGGCTTGATTTTTCCTTGATTTAATGTTGTAATGTGGTCAACACATTCACATTAGGTCTTGGGTCCTCGAGAATCATTTAGAATTCTATGATGTCTTGTAAAAGTGTTGTGAAATGTTGTAACACATTTTCACACTTTTTTAGGACCTTTTATTATAATTCACCTAAATGACTTATTTTTATCACTTACCAAGTCTTATTTCAAAGTGTTGTAAAGAGTTGTAACAAACTTTCATGCTTTTCTAGGACTGTCATCAATAATTTGACCCTTTCTTATGTTTAAATTGCCCCTAATGCACTTTTAGGCCTTACTTAAGTGTGTTTTGGAGAATAATCCCATTAAACATCATTAAATACACTTTAATTCTAGACACCTAGTAAAATTGCCTGGGTGGGACCAAGTCACCACCTGAGGTGACTTAGTCCCACTGGGCACAAAAATCAAAATTATTTTAAATTTCTAGCAGGATATTATTCTCTTAACCTTGAGGTCAGCCTGTGATGTGTTATTTTTAAGAAATTTTATAAAATCAAGTATAAATAAAGGATTTTCCTCTCATTTTCACCCCCAATTCATTCATACATTAGCGTACATACATTCATTCACTCATTAATCATTCTCAAGCATTCTAGGCATTATCAAGTCTTCATTGGAGCTTCCACTTGCATATGTTCATATTTCTACATCAAGGGTTTGGTGAGTTGTAGCATTGCATGTTGTTTGTTCATCATTCTCTTTCCATTTCTTTTCATTTTCAAGGGTTTGATTACCAAACTAGGGTTTGACCAAGGCAAACCGCTATTCTCTAACCCTTAACCCTTTTTTTCCCTCTTTGCATGTGTATTTTGCAAGTCTTGTATGCAGATTTGTCAAAGAGAAAGGTGTTAAAAGGTGTTATCATCTCATCAAAGTCAACAAGCCCTAAAATAAGCTTGGAGATCACCTACAGATCAATTTCTGCAGATTCAGATCTGGACACTTGTCAAGAACATAAGTATAGATTGAAGGCTATAGATTCATGTCCTGAAATTCTTGAAAGCTAAAGGTGGACTAAGTCACCATCATTGGCGAACTAGTCCCACTGTCAGGCCTGAAAAGTGATTTATGTATTTCTGGATACCCTTTTGGTTGAAACCTATTCCGGCAAAATCTCCCCAAAACAGGACTAAGTCACCCAACTTTGCATAAATAAGCCATGACCTGCATTACTATTCTAGTTTTCATGATTGAATAATTTGTTGTTTTATTTTAAGATGATGGAAGTAGAAACACCTCTAGATGTTGATAGGGAAATGGAGTGTGGTGTATCTTCCACAATAGATAGCTCGATGGCTCTCTTGGGGGTATGAGGCAGATTAAATTTCAAATTGCATTCGTTGTTATAATTGTTTATTATTGAAAAATCAAATTATTATTGATTTGTAGTGTAATTTCTATTTGTATGGTTTCTATAGGACTTTGGACACTAGAGCCTGAGCATGCAAATATTTTGCTTGAGGAGAAAGATCATTTTGGTAGTGGTAAGTGATTATTTTGTTAAATATATCATTTTTTATAATGTAATTTCTATATATTAATGTCTTTAATTATTGTAACAACTGAAGCTTGATTAGTAACTAAATAGGAGCAACTCTCAAATTCAAAGTAAACGAGTGTCATATGCATCTCCATCCCCCTGACCAACAAAGGCCACATGTCTGTTTTCTTCACCTTAAGGGAAATGACTTTTGATTGGGGTCCTTTTTTGTATGCCTATATGGTATTTTTGGACATATTTTGTATTTCATATACTTGACATTGTATTCCTATATGGCATTCTTGTGAGCCTATATGTCTATTTTGTATATATTTTATACTTATATCAATATACATTGATGTATGCCTACATGGCTATTTGGTTAATAATTTTTTTTTTTATTAATGGCATCCATATTTACATTATAAATCCATGCTTCAATAGATATTTATAGATTATTTACTTCAAATACTTAAAATATAAGTGTTTTCCAGGCATTCTTCTTTTCTATAATTGTAAATATATAATAAAGTTTGAACATTATTCTCTTGTAAGATTATCGAACATTATATCAATCATATGAATATAGTAATGCTTCATGCTTCATGTGTATGCTTCATGCTTTAGGGTGGGTGCATGAAGTTGGGTTACACTTTTGTGGCCAACTCCAAAAAAAATTGAAAATGACATAATGCGCTTGCGTTATATCATTTTAAAAGCAAACAAAAAAAGTGAAAGTGATTCATTTTCTATTGTTTGTTTTTCTACTCTGCCCATGGCCAAAAACCCTCATTTTCACACTTGTGTTCTAGGAGGATGCATTCTACAAAATTCATCAACAATAGTTGCTTTTTCTTTGCAAAGATGGTGCCACGACGACGAAGAGGTGCAGGAGGTAAGTATTGTTTGCTATTTGTTTTGAATTTCTTAGTTTCAAGTTGATTTTGTTTGTTTTAGGTTAGATTTGACTATTTTTTTTAATTTGTAGGAGATGCAAATAATCCCGCAAATCCTCAAAATCCTCAACAAGAAGAACAGGAAAATCCTCAACAAAATCAACCTCCCCCAATCACTCAACAAATTTCCCCGACACTTAACAAATTTGAGGAGGAATTGAGAACAACAAAAACAAATTGAGGACTTATCAATAGGTTTATCCAAAACGTTTCTCAACCAAATAAAGAATGACCCTAGCAAATTCATTGAAAGAGATGTTAAAAAACGTAGATTCAATTACCCAACAAATAACTAGATGGCAAGATAGGAGGCAGGCAACTAGGGCATATTATGTAGATAAACTATCATATAAACAAGTAAAAGATTTAAAAATTACTAAAGGTGATTTGTGCTCTTTATTCACTGACCCTATAACACATCAAAATATTAGCCTCAATGAGAAGAGGTTTCCTATTCATTGGTGCCACCACCAAGAGATTAGGAACTATTTTTATGATAAGTGGTACTTGGTCTTTGATTACCCACCGTGAAACAATTGTGAAGTCCCCCAATATTTTCTTAGGAAACTATACAGCTGAGTCTGGCTTTTTACTGAACCAAATCCCAAAATACTGGATATGAGGAAGTTCTAGGAGAGGTGGGGGATCGCCCAGAGCACCGGGTGCAGCCGCATTCTAATGCGGGCAAGGAGACGACCTCCTCGCCAGGCCTCCTCGTGAGCACATTATTACGCTCAACGCCAAGGCAAGGGAGAGCGTCGGCTGGGTGAGCATTACTGTAAAGAGATCAACACTTCTGACCCAAGTGTCATCCATTATATTAGCCCTCATTATACAACGCCATCCAGGGGGGTCTTCAGGTGGTGGCCTTCGAACCCATGTGCATCAATCTTGTGGGGTGACTTGTTCATATGACCCCACCGACACTCAGGAGGCTTCTACGCAGGATCTGTATGCTGCTACGGGGATGGAGAGGATGGCTGACATTTTTGCATCATGCATATGCCATTGATAGTCAGGAAATGCAAGATTAACTAATTTAGTTTTATTATTTTAATAAAATTGCAGGGTCATAGTGTTGAGACTAGATACACCAGTGCTCCCCCTACTTATTTTTGCAGTACACCTATCAGTGGGTATGTAACTAGTAAACAATTATAAATTTATTACATGTTAATAGCATTGTTTTACGAATGGTATTTTAATATGTGATTTTGGATGTTGAACAGGCTAATATTGGAGGTTTCAAGCAAACACCTCCTAGTGCCAGTGGATTTACTCAAACGTACATAGAGGTAATAGAATAAAGAGAACTTAACTAATGAATTCTACTTAATAGATTTGTGTAGTTTATATTCATATTGTTGGTTACGTTGCATTACACATCATTCAAACTCAAAGCATTACTTCAAATTCCATAACTAATAACTAGATGTTGATAGATGACAAAATTTCAACTGTACAATATAGTTGTTTAGAAAGTCAACATAAGCAGCATGATGCAATTACTTCACATGGAGGCATGTGCTTGCAAAGGTGCACCACCACGACAAACTATGGATGCTTGGAAAAAATCTATGAAACCATAATAGTAAGCAATAGCATAGACAAGGTAGTTAGTGATGTAGAGCATCATATCAAAACACTCAATCATCAGGGTACATCTGATGCAGAGCATCCAACAAACACCATCAAAATCATTTCTTCAAGGGATTTCAATCCCAAATAGAATTAGGAGAAGATCAAATATAATTTCATCAGAAATCTACTTTCATTCAACCAAAATCCACTCAAATTCTCTTAGCCATTCCATAGGCCATCATTCATCATTCCACTAATCAGTATTCCAATTGAATCATTCAAAGCAAAAACCATATTAGAAAACTTTGACTTAATCAATTAGATTCACATCATTCTCAACCACCATAAAAAAAACATAAACCTGATTATTGACAATTGAACAACTCATCCTTTCATTTATTCACCAAGGAAACAAATCAACTAAACCATACCTCACTGTTATCAGTCCATTATCAAGCATTGTACTCACCATATTTTGACACAGGAGTCTATTTACAGGTTACAAACTCGTGCTACAATAGAATCTTGATTATCATCTTGTGGTTAATCACCAATTTTCTCAAAAGGCTTCCTAATACTCACCCATCCAACCATCAAAGTCACCAAACCTGTCTTATACACCTTAACCAAATTTAGTAACATCAATCATATCATTATTTTGATAGTAACCAAGCACTCAATATCATCCTTTCCACTGTTTAAACAAACATCTTTGTTTTGATCAGACAATATCATATTCCTCCAGTAGGTATGTCAACCATTGAATCAGGTAGTTACATTCCTATCTCAAAGCTTATTAAAAAACTCAATTCACATTTAGAAACACTTTCCAGTACATCACAACATATCAAATTTCTTAGACGTTTGACATAAAGAAAATCATCAGATTTCATACTGTCCTCTGAAGAAAGGCTAGTAGATTAGGCATGTTTTACAAAGGATACCCCTTCAAAACCATTCCAAATCACTCAAAACCTCAAAATAGTCTTCAAGCATGTCTTATAACTCAATATTTCACCATTTATAGGGATTGAGAACCATGAAAATGTTCTGATCCAATAAACCCTCATTTATAGGGTGTAAAAGCACAAATCAAGGAGGGTTTTGTGAAAAATACTCTTGCAAACCTCTATTTCTCTGGCCACCACCTGGAACATGATTTTTTATGTCTGCCAAGACCTTCTACATTGTTTCCAAGCCTCTGCAAGCTTTATTTATTCATGACCCATGACTGTAGCATCACTTTGTGTAGGAAAATCCTCTATTTTCCAGTGTAGCAGCAACTCCGCCATGGTATTCTTACTTTTCCCTACACTTACAAGCATCAAAACATGAAAAAAATCCTAACATTAACCTACTCCACCAATTTACTTGACCTACATTGGTTGATTAGTGAAGAAAAACCCTATTGGACTCTCAAACTTGCTTCTAAAAGGACTCTGATGGGCACTGAAGACTGCCTTTTATTCTTTTGTTTCCTAAAACTAACCTTCCAACTCTTGAAATTGGAAACTAACTCCTATTTACATGTATTCACACTATGATTTAACTTTGGGTGTTCCTAAATTACCAACACAAGAAAACAAAACAATGGAGTGATGCTGCAAACTCAGAAATAGGGAATTTTTATTTCAAAATCTAATTACAAGAACACAAACTGCTTTTCAGCATACTCAATATATTTCTTCTATAACTATATTTCCATCGGGTTGAAACTACCCCTTTTAACCCTTAATATGCCTGATTTCCTTGTTTTTGTCAATTTAACAACTTCTAACAATATTACATTATTGCATTGTTTGCATTTTCCCACTTTGACCACCTAGAACTTACCCATAACCTTAAATACATTCAAATAAGACCTCATATGACCTTGAACATGCACTTTACATCATTTTTCCATGAACTTTTGTGATTGACTCAATACAAATTTGAACACTCATCCCTTTTACAAAATTGAAAAGTATTTGATGACCTAGGTGCTCCTGCACCAACATCTGACCCAATTGAATTAGGAGAAGATAAAATTGAATAAGCAACTCAAATTTCTCTCTTTTCATCAAAAATCACATTGTTTCATTTGTAAACCACAAGCCAACTCATTTCAATACTTCTTCTTATCATCCTCAAGCTTCAAACATCTTATTTATCAACAAAAATGACTAATCTGTGCACAAGAAACCTAATTAGAGTCACTAAACAATCCACTCTTTCATCATTCACCAAGGCACCCTTCCACTCAATTTGCTTTAGCTAGGAAAAATAGTAAGCATGATAATCAAAAATATATGGATAGGGAAAATAGTAAGCATGATAATCATAAATATATAGTTTAATACTTGTACTCAAAAAAAAATTCATTAGATCTCATACATTATAGGTCATGTGACGTGGATTGCTATTGTAACTTTTTTGTGATTGAATAATTTGTTGTTTTATTTTTAGATGTTGGTTGTGGAGGCACCTCCAAATGTTGCGAGGGAAATGTATATTGGTGTTTCATCCGCTATACAATCCTTGATGGCTCTGATAGGGGAGGTATGAGGCAAATACCTAAATTTCAATTTACATTCATTATTATAGATGTTAGTTCTAGTGGAAAATCAAACCATTATTGATTCATAGTTTAATTCCTATTTGGATGGTTTATACAGGGCTTGAGCACACCTCAGCATCAGCGTGCAAATATTTCCATCATGGAGAGTGATTGTGAGATGCCTGAAGTGACATTTTGTTAAATATATCATTTTTTAATGTAATTTCTATATATTAATGCCTTTACTTCTTATTGTAACAGATAAGACTTCACCAAGAACTAAACACTAAGAGGAGCAGCAGGAGCACTCCTCAACCACATCATAAATGAGTGACAAACATATCACCATCGACTACCAAACAAAGGGAAAGAATTTATTTCCAAAGCATGGAGAGAAATGAATTTTGATTCCAGAGCCCTATGTTGTATGCCTAGACATGTGAATTTTGTACATATTTTGTATTGGATATATTTGACATTGTATACCTATATGGAATTTTGTAAGCCTATATGGCTCTTTTGTAACTATATTTTATACTTATATCGACATATATTGATGTATGCATACATGGCTATTTGGTTAATACAAATATTTTTTATTGATATTTGGTGTCCATATTTGAACTGAGAATTTATGACACATTTGTAGAGAAACAGAGGAATACTACAAACTAAAACACATTAAACTTTTGTTCTCACTGACTTGATGTACTCTCCAACATCTCTTTCTCTCACATGAAGAGTTCATTCATTTTGGCCATGCCTTTGCATCATTCAGAAGTTTGCTCTCTTTGACAATGTCAAAAGCATGGTCAAAGATACGATATAGGCAAAAGACTTGTCCTTTAGATTAGAAATGCATGGAAGTTTCAAAGTATCCTTGATATTACAAAAACATATGTGTTTATACCATAGCAGCAAAAATATTTTGGGGAAAAAATCGGAAAACCAAAAGTATAATATTTTTGAAAAAATCAGGAAAAAGTTTGGAAAAAATCAGGAAAATTTTGAATTTAAAAAAAAGGTAAAAATTGTAGAAGAGATAAAAACTATTTTTTTGAAATTGAAAGGCATTTCCATAGCATGTAGATATAGAGAGCAAATAAAATAAAGAGTTTAATTAATAAATTGTATAAAATAGATTTTTGTAGTTTATATTCATATAATTGATTACATTGCATTGCACATCTTTCAAACTCAAAGCATTGCTTCACATTGCATAACTAATAACTAGATGCTGATAGATGACAAAATTTCAATTACAATATAGTTTTTACAAAGTCAACCTAAGCAGTTATGCAATTACTTCACATTGCATAACCAATAACTAGGAGCAATTGCCAATTGCATTTGCTTGTCATGCAATTTATGAGACTAGTTGGTGTAATTAATTAATTATTACACTAGCATAAGCTAACTTAGGTCATATATCATTTAGTCCCAGGTTAGATTTCAATAAATCATTTAATAAATGGGATAATATTCCCTTCCTTGTTTGGTGGGATAAGATTCCTTCTAGAAGATGAGTTGTCCTTCCCAGAACTTCTTATCTCACATTTAAATAATCATCTAGATAGGGTTCACATGTTGTCACATGTTAGATCAAGACACATGGCAACATCTTATGTATCTTAGGTTTTCCTTCATGCCTATTTATTCAGGCATTTTGTACATTTGTAATCATGTCATGTCATAATCAATTTGACATCCTTGCATCTTAATCATAGCATAATTTTTCTGTCATTTCTCTCTTATGGAAGTTTTGTCTTGCAGGTGATTCTAGGGGGTTTGAGGAGTTCACCTAAACTCCTACATGGTATCAGAGTTTCAGTGCTGTAGACTTCTTCTTAGATATGAGAGATTATTTTTGGCATGAAAGTCTTGTTAGATGCAAGCAGCCTTATTAAAGCCGTTTTTCATTTTTTCTTCAGAAATCTAGCTTCCACTTTGTTCTAGGAAAAACGATTTCTGGGTTTTGTAGATAGGGTCGAAATCTGAACTGGGTATCTTTTAGA
>VDFB02325039.1:41846-68073 GCA_007258455.2 Sequoia sempervirens | reverse complement strand
CCATCTCTCCCATCCCTCTATCCCTCCTACTCCCTCTCCCCAGAGTACTCCCTCTCCCTCCCACCCTCTCTCCCTCTCTCAAGTCTCTCTCTCAGTCCTTGTATCTCTCCCATCCATCTATCTCCCACTCCCTCTCTCTCCTACTCTCTTAGGTCTTTCCTTCCCACCCCCTCTCTCCCACTTTATCTCCCTCTCCTTCTCTCTCAGGTGTCTCCCTCCCACCCTCTCTCCCTCTCCCTCTCTCTCTTTGTCTCTAGGGATTACGGTTTATAGTTTAAGGGTAGAGGGTGTAGGGTTGAGAGGGAGAGAGGGGGGGTTTGAGGGTAGAGGTTAGATGGTTAAGGGTAAAGGGTAGACGGTTTATGGGTTTAGGGTTTAAGGGTTTTTGGGTTTAGGGTTCATGGTTTATGGTTTAAGGGTAGAGGGTAGAGGGTAGAGGGTTTAGGGGTTTAGGGTTTAAGGGTAGAGGGTTGAGGGTAGAGGGTTTAGGGTTTAAGGGTTAAGGGTTGAGGGTTGAGGTTTGAGGGTAGAGGGTAGAGGGTTGAGGGTTGAGGGTTGAGGGTAAACAGTTTAAGGGTTTAGGGTATAGGGTTTAAGGGTTTAGGATTTATGGTTTAAGTGTTGAGGTTTTAGGGTAGAGGGTTGAGCATTGAGTGTAGATGGTGTAGGGTTGAGAGAGAGAGGGGGGTTGAGGGTTTAAGATTTTTAGGGTTTAGGGTTTACAATTTAAGGGTAGAGGGTGTAGGGTCAAGAGAGGGGGGGTTGAGGGTTTAGAGAGAGAGATAGAGAGAGTGAGAAGGTAGAGGGTAGAGGGTAGAGGGGGTGGGGAGTAGAGGGGTTAGTAGAGGGAATGTGGGGAATTGAGGAGAGGGTTGAGGTTTAATGATTTTAAGTTTATGGTTTGTGGTAGAGGGTGTAGGGATGAGAGAGAGAATGGGGTTGAGGGGTTTTAGGGTTTAAGGGTTGAGGGGTTGAGGGTTGAGGGTAGAGGAGTAGAGAAGAGATAGAGAGGAGTTGAGGGACCCACAGGGTTGAGGGTAGAGGGTTAAGGGTAGAGGGTAGATGGTTTAAGGGTTTAGTGTTTAAGGGTTAAGGGTTTAAGGGTTGAGGGTGGAGGGTAGAGGGTTGAGGGTAGATGGTATAGGGTAGAGGTTGAGGATTGAAGGTAGAGGGTTTAGGGTTGAGAGAGAGAGGGGGGTTGAGGGTTTTAGGGTTTTAGGGTTTAAGGTTTATGATTTAAGGGTTTTAGGGTTTATGGTTTACGGTTTAAGGGTAGAGGGTGTAGGGTTGAGAGAGAGAGAGAGACAGGGGGTTGATGGTTTTAGGGTTTATGGTTTATGTTTTAAGGGTTGAGGGTAGAGGGTTTAAGGTTTAGGGTTTAAGGGTTTAAGGGTCGAGGGTAGAGGGTTTAAGGTTTAGGGTTTAAGGTTTTTAGGGTTTAATGGTTGAGGGTTGAGGGTAGATGGTTTAAGGGTCGAGGGTTGAGGGTAGAGGGTGTAGGTTTTGAGAGAGAGAGAGGGGGGGTTGAGGGTTTAAGAGTTTAGGGTTTATGGTTTATGGTTTTAAGGGTAGAGGAGTGTAGGGTTGAGAGAGAGAGAGAGAGGGTTGAGGTTTAGAGGCAGAGATAGAGAGTAGAGAGGGTTAAGGAGTTTAGGGTTGAGAAATTAGAAGGGTAGAAATTAGAGGAGTTGAGGTGTAGGGTTGAGAGAGAGAGAGAGAGAGGGGGTTGAGGTTTAAGGGTTGAGGGTTGAGGTTGAGGTTGGGGTAGGGGAGTAGAGGGTAGAGAATTGAGAGGGTAGAGAGATAGAGGTTGAGGGTGGAGGGTAGAGGGTTGAGGGTAGATGGTATAGGGTAGAGGGTTTAGGGTTGAGAGAGAGAGGGGGTTGAGGGTTTTAGGGTTTAGGGTATACGGTTTAAGGGTAGAGGGTGTAGGGTTGAGAGAGAGATATGGGGTTGATGGTTTTAGGGTTTTAGCATTTACGGTTTATGGTTTAAGGGTTGAGGGTAGAGGGTTTAAGGTTTAGGGTTTAAGGGTTGAGGGTTGAGGGTTGAGGGTTGAGGGTTGAGAGAGAGAGAGAGGCTTGAGGGTTTTAGGGTTTTGGAAAATACACAAAAATAGGGGGTGTTTCAATTACCTCTCTTCTCAAAATTACATGCCAACCTCTCCTTGACAACTTTTTTCTAAATACCATTTTACCCTCCTTGGCAAATTTTGTCTAAATTGACAATTTTTTGACATGATTTGCAACTTTTACATTTGTTGCCCAAAATGACTCAAATAACCACAAAATGCAATGTAATCAATGGTATGGATATGTTTGAAAAAATGCATTACAATTTATTTTCTTGTGGTATGGAGGTAGATTTATGTATGAAAAATGTTGTAGCATATAGACATGTTTGGTAATTCCAAACAACTTGCTGCCTTCTCTCATAAAATGCTTTGGTGTGTTCAATAAAATGCAATGTAATCAGTGTTATCAATATGTTTCATAAAATGCACTACTTACTTTTGTTCTATGTGTGATTGTGAATATGCAACATTCAACGTCATGCCGAGGAAACGACCAAAGCATCTAACATTGGAAGAACGTGCAGTAAAAAATGCAAGGAGAAGAGAATAAAAAAATGCAGCTCCTGAAGCAAAAGAATTGCAACCCATACAACTAGAAATTCCCATGCAATCTAAGAGAGATGTACAATTGGAAAAACAAATGGTACGAATGGAAAAAATTCATGGAAGGAAAAAAATGGATCCCCAAGTTGGAGGCACATCATCAACCATAGGTGAAGTTCAATGCACATCTCCAGTTGAAGACACACTAGCAACAACATGTGGTCTTCCAAGTTCATCAGAAATCACATCTATAGTTGAAGAAACACCATCAACAACATTGTGTTTCAAAATTACATCAACAAACATGCCTCTATTTGAAGTCACTCCACAAACAACATCTCAAGTTGGAGTAAAACATTGTTTACATGTCAATATCAAGGTATGTCATCAATTTCACCTTCGATTGAAGGTACACGATCTATCCTCAATGTTGTTGACATTCCTAATGTTGACACAAATTTACATTTCATAACTTCTCCTAGAGTTTTGCATAGAAAACCTAGATTTTTTATTGATATTGATTCCAATGTTTTGAAATGGATGCCTGATAAGGTGTCAAAACGTACATGTCAAAGAGCTACACAGAGGATATGGAGTTTTTTTTATTGAGAAGCTAAGTGAGGGTGGAAGATGCCAAATATTTGTTGAAATGATGAGGCAACTCAAATTTAGGCCCACCATGAAGGCTCTTAGGCTGAGAGCTTTGAATGAATCAAGTGAAAATTCCATTGTAAAGAACTTGATGAGTGCATACGAGAGCGTGGATTCTACCTCATGCATGAAGGATAGGTTTGCCACAAGACGTGTGATGACAACGACACTGTTAAGCAATCAAACAAGGAACAAGGTGAACCTTACAAAGACAAGTAAGTCTTTTAAAATAAGTAGATCATCTCTAATGAGAGCCAAAGGAAGGCGTGAAAGGTTGGAGGATCCAAATAGCAATGAGTTATGGGCATTCTCGGGTAGAGTGCCACAGAAAGATAAAACAATTTCTCAAGGCTTGAGATCTTTAATAGTAGATTATTGGAAGGATAACACAAGTACCTCTCCTAATCAAAGAGATGTTGTAAGAAGGAGAATTGGTAGTAAATTTCGTGAGTCACATCCAAAGCATTATTTTGATACCGCTCAAACCCAATTTTTTGCTGATTTTGTACAAAAATTTTCATGAAATTAAAATATGTCAAAGGTATTTTGAAATGCTAAATCCTTTTTATGTCAAAATAAATCACACACACACACTACTTGTTATTGTAGAGTACATATTGAGTTTTCTGACCATTATGATGTTTATCGACGTATATGTGTAGATATGCATAATGATAATGTTTTGCAGGAATGTAACATAAGGCCTCCACCTAAATCCTCAAGGGAATTCTTATCTTCCATTTTATGTGAAAGAGAGGATGGTCAAATTTTTTTACAAGTCATGTTTGGATGACACATTTGATCATTGTGGTGGCATGCAACATTTTCCAATTTTCCAACACATGGCTAGTACACACACAATTGAAGACAAAATTGTCGAATTTGGAAAATACAAGACAGTGGCCTATAGTCTAAAAGATGGGAATGAAGCAAAGAAGTGTGAATTGGTAAGTGATAAGATTCTAGTATATCAATTTATG
This sequence comes from Sequoia sempervirens, assembly GCA_007258455.2. Taxonomy (NCBI): domain Eukaryota; kingdom Viridiplantae; phylum Streptophyta; class Pinopsida; order Cupressales; family Cupressaceae; genus Sequoia; species Sequoia sempervirens. The sequence continues at coordinate 63,825 of VDFB02325039.1, read as the reverse complement.
GGAATTTTCCATGATCAAGTGGTGTATGAGTATGCAAGGCATACAAATAGAGCTCAATGGTTGGACTCACAATTCAAGTTATGCAAGCAAACGTTTCCACTTCACAACATCGTTTTAGTTGTTGACTTCGCAGAGAACTACACACTACAACCACAAAACGAGGTACAATCACAGTACTACAACCAGAATAGGTTGCTATATTTGTGCAAATAACATTCATTTATGCAAATGATAGTATAGATGATAACATGAAAGTATTGAGGGAGTATCACTTTTACATCAGTGATGATCGCACACATTCTACTGAGATTGTGCAAGGTTTCTTTCAGATGTTCTATGCTGACCTGGCTAGTAGGGGCATATCATTCAGTCAACATATCATTTGGCTAGATAATTGTACATTGCAACTCAAGAACGCCATAATGTTTTACTGGTTGAGTAGGATGCATAGGATCAATGGTGTTCAACATATGTGGAACTTCTCAGAGGTCGGGCATGGAAAGGGGGAGCATGATGGAGCAGGTGCATGTATCAAAAGAGCCCTAGCACGAGGAGAGTTAAAGTACAAAGACAATGTAAAGTTGACATATGCAAGATCAATTGTCGAGTGGTGCAATCATGCAATGGGTCCAAGTAGTCAAGGTAATTATTTAGTTCATAGATTTTTTCATTTAGTAGATGATACTAACATTGAAAAATATGAGGATTGTTGTACACTAACAAGATTGAATGAGCTACACTCTTTTAGAGCCTCCAATGCAGGTACATGGACTATCCATATGTGGAAGATGACATGCTTTTGTTCTACATGTACACTTCAAGCATGGAATGATTGCAAGTCAATAGAGTGGGTTAACAAATGGTCTATAAGAAGTCTAACCCCACTTGACACTTATCAACTCCCGACGGCTCTACAAATCATGGAGATGCAATCACTCGTTGACTTTGATCATGTGTCAAACCTTGTAGAACCAGGTAATATATCTTACTTATAGGTTTTATTTTGATGTTCATTAAATACATCTAACAAGATGAACATATCAATGTAGGGCACGTATATGTGGTGATTGCAGATGAAGACAATGAAGAGGGTACAAATTATTACCTATGTCATTGTATTGAGGCCAAAAAGAAATTGGAGGCCCTAGTTATAGATGGAGAAAACATAGAATATCCTACATGTTCAGTGGTTGTTACTGGAATATGGCTTAGAAGGTACCCAATTAAGAATGTTGCAGTTTAGTTGTTTGAGGACTTTGAAATGCATCAGAAGATTCTTCAATACTCGAACCTTGTCGTCGCCACCAACGTTCATTTGATCAAATATAACGGTAGACCTGCAAACAAGAACTTGTGGAAAGTGTGAGTCTGACCACGAGGAAAAACTTGACATAATAAAGAGTAGAGCAAACCCAGATGGTTCCCTGGATTGATTGGTAAGTATGCACATTGAATTTGTAAATTCATGTTATTGATCATTATTTTATTTCAAGCATTTAAGTTTTATTGTATAAGGGTTTTCAAAATTGCATTAATGTAAATATGCAAAGTGATGGTTATATGTTGCTCTCTATTTGGTGCAGGGGCACCAAGCTTCTGTGGTTGTCATTAGGGTGATGAAGTCTTATTTTGGCCTGGATAAGGTCATATAGACCATTTATTGATGTAATAAGTCTATTTTAGTGGTTATTGGTGAGTTAGAAGGTTTTAGTTGCAAATTTGCTAAATTAGTGCAAAGTGTCATTTTTCAAATTTTGAAGTGCAAGAAATGCATAGTGGGGAAGCTGAATAGTCAGGGAAGGAAAAAGGTCACTTGTGGCATTGGTTTTCAATCAATTCTTGATTAAAGGATTTGAATATATGTATGTGAATCTTGAATGAAGGAGTGTGTGGAGAAGAGTGGAATATTTTGTACAAGCATTGATCAATAAAGCTTTGTTTTCTTTGTAAATTTGAGTTTGTTTTTCTCTTTTTCAGTGTTGTAGCAGTCAATTGCATGAGCCTGTACTGAAGGGAATTGAATAAAAGTGTTTTGATTTTGGTAGAGGGATGTGTTAGCCACGTTTTGGTTTTTGTGGCATTTGAATCCATCTTGTTTTGAGCTCTTAGGGTGGATTTTACTGTAGGCGGATCTAGAAGTCTAAATTTCAAGTTTTGAGGTCATCAAGTGATTTAATGGCTCATTCCACATAATGTATATATTTTAGCTCAATGGAATGAATCCATTAGGTGGGGAATAGGTTAGAATATGATTCTTGGAGTAGGGGAGATCATTTTGGAGTGATGGAATGTAGCCTTAGGCATGAAAATGTGTGATTTTAAGTGAATTTGAGTGGTTTTAGAGTGTGAATGGATGAAATCCTTTCAGGTAGTCATTTGTGAGAGTATTTTGAGCATGCACAGACATCATATGGTATGTTTGGTGTGTTGGATGTGAGATTTAATTGTGGGAAGAGTGATTTTCAATAAGGCTCCTTGGAAAACCTAGGTTTGGTGGCTTGAGAGTGAGAGTTTAGTGGATTGGTAGCTTGGTGAGCGGTTGGAGCTTTGAAAATTATGAAATATTAAGGGTGGTAACCTATTTAATGATTTTCCATGGTGTTTGAATTGATTTCAGGTGTTTGGGAAGGTGTCTCTTTGGAAAAGAGAACTAATTGGCCTAGTTGCCCCTACGATATAGTGGGATTTTGGAGAATACATTGAAAAATCCATCTCCAGGCCTCCTGTGACCTTATGACCACTTCAAATACCCTTTTTTAAGCTTGTACATGCTTAATAATTCTTAATATTATGCTTCCCCCAAACTTCACCCACTTTTAGTCTCTAAAACCTCAATTTTCCATTAAAAAATGCACTTCTCTCAACTAGGGCTTCATGCCAAAACATACACATGACCTCCCCAGTCCTTGCAAACCTTCAAAAACATCAAACCCCACTAGATCTCACTAAAACCAACTGGTTCTATCCTTCTTCAAAACAAATTCTTCAATCTGCTACTTCAACCCATGCCTTTTAGGCCTGAATTCATGCATTATATACTTGCTTGTCATTTGAATTGTCACTAATGAAATTATATATTAACTTATATTTTAATCTTATTTTCCTCTTGTAGGAGTAGGTGTTGGAACACTTGAAGGAGTAGGTGTTGAAACACCTCAGGGAGGAGGTGTCAAAACACCTGAAGGAGATAAAGAAAAAGAGATACCTAAAGAGGTATGCATTTATTTTATTTTGTGTTTGGTAAATATGTTCTTATTACTGAAAATTGTATGCTAACTTGAATCAATTTGATGTTTTTGTTCACATATATAGATTGACATTTCAAAAGTTGGTATGATTGGTTCTTTGAGAGGGGCATATTCCAGGACTCATGACGGTTTGGAGAGACGTATATATGAGGTAATCAAGATTTCAATTTTAGAGTTCAATTATAATTCAATGTATATTGAGTTTGATGTTAATTATTCAATTTTAAATTATATAATATAACTAATCTCAATTGTGGTTTGAATTTTTCTTGTGCAGTTACCTTCAGAGCACAAGAGTGCTTCAAAGAGGCTCCATTTTGATGATCCACCAGTAGTTTAGGATGAGATAGACATTTTTGGAATGTATATTTTGAATAGATATCAAGATGGCATATGCCACATTTTGTAAAACTTTGTTTGAGTTGGCATTGATGCCATTTTTGTATATGGACATACACTTGATTATTGGATAATTTGATATATAGAAGTTGAGAATCAAAATAATTTTTCCATCATGTGCATGTTTAAACTATTCAAAAATTTAATCTTGAGCAATTTGGTTAAATATCTATGTACAATAGCACAAAAAATAATGGTTATATTATATAGTTGACAATCAAAAATAATGAATAATGGTTAAATTATATCATATATTTGCTTAGTTATATTATGGTTAAATTATATAGTTTAAACAAAATTGAAGACAAGAACAATGGTAAAGTTTAACATTTTAACTTTAAAGTTTAAATACACAAATGTCATTGTCTCACACTACATATTTCATATTGTATTATCATTACATATTGAAATTCAAAAAATATCATAGTTTTATGTTGATAAACATGCTGAAGTGATACAGAGCAGGGTGGCAAACTCTCAACAAACCAACTACCCTTTAATATTCCTTCCAGACACAAAACACCATTGGACAGTCATGACCAAGGTACATAAGCACTAAATTGACAATCATCTTCCAATGAAACACTAACCAACACTCCAAAACTCAAAACTCTCACTTTTGACAAGTTTCAAGGGGGGTTTATTGAAAACTTCACCTCCAGACCTCTCCTCACTGTTTCAATGCCTCCAACACCTTCAAATATTTCTTCCCTTGCTTAATTAACTCTTACAAAGTGCTGCCCCAAGTGTTTTCCATCACTACCTACTCTTAACCTCCAAATTTCAATCAAAACACACATTCTTAACAACTAGGCATCATGCCCAAACCCCCAAATGGCCACCCCTTCTCCTGAAATCATGCACATGTGCCCCCTACACCTAATTATGCCATTCTACTAATTTACAATAGAATACAATGGGTGGAAAAGACATTTGGTGGACATTTCCACACTGCCCCTATGGAAAAAGCTTGAATTTAGGCCTAGGAGGCATAGCTTGAAGTAGCAGATTAAAGCAATAGTTTGGAAGAAGGTTAGAACCTAGTTGTTTTAGTGTTATCAAGTGGATTTTGATGTGATAGAAGGTCTTCAAAGGCATGGTAGGTCATTTGGATGTTTGGGCTTAAATCCCTAGTTGAACAAAGAGTGAAAATGGGTGAAATTAAGAGGTTTTAAGAAGAAAATGTGTGAGAAATTTGGGGGTAGCATAATTTCAAGGTGAATTAAGTTTGTGCAGGGTGAAATAAGAGTGTTTGAAAAGATTTTGAGGTTGAATGAGGTTTGGAGATGGGTTTTTCAATAAACACCTACTTATTTGGTGAAAAATGAGGGTTTCATGAAAGAGGGTCTTAGCAAGCGAGTTTTGACTCAGTGGTTGAAGAATTTGTGGTTTTGGAGGCAGTTTCAGGACTGTCTAATGGTATTTTGAGTGGGCAGCAAGATTGAAGGAGGGTTCCTTTGTTAAAGTGGGCTAATTGGAGCCCCTTTTTCATCATTCAAGGTCAGTTTGATGGTATCATTCCAAAGTAAGTAAATTTGATTCTATGATATGTTTAAAAGTTCCCCAATGGGTTCTTGAAATGGTAGTTTTCTTGTGGCTTTGAGTGGTCTCTTCAAAGTTGTCAAAGGAAAACCTAGGTTGCACACCTACAAGAATGAACAATGAAGTTGAAAAGAGTCACCCTTGTTAGGGTTTGAAGGTTGGAAGTTTGATTTATTCAAGTGAATTTGAGTTTGGATATTTTTGGACCTCCCTTTCATTGCATCACAAAGGACCTTATTCATGACCAAAAACATTAAGACACCCTAAGCACTAACTGGTGCAAGGGCACCAAAAGCATTTTATGCAAATGTTAACAATTGAGGTCTTTTGGATGTTTAGGGGTATTTGAGTCTTTTTGTTCAAAAAATAAGGTTATTTATACCATTTTATAATGTAAGGAGTCCTTTTATAGGTCTTTAGGTGGTTGGAAGGTCTAAGTTGCAAAATATTGCAAAAATTGTAAAATTTTGTAAAAGTTGTCAAAATTGCAACTTATTGTTAAATGGTGGAAGTTCAAAAGTCATCTTGTTGTAGTTCATCGGGAAAGAATTTGGAAGTTGTTTAATAATGTTTAGGCATGGTCCCCTTTCGCACCCAAATGCGCTAAATTGCTCTGAGCTACATTCAACCTACTGAATCCCTTAAGAGTCTGAAGTGCAAAATGACTGCAAACTTCAATATAAGGTTACTCGGACACCATGATGCTTAGAAACTTCTCATCTGAGCCTATCCCTTCTACAATAACCTCTCTCAATTTTCACTATCTCAGAGGCGTTTTCCTATGGCGGTGAGATTTTTCTTGGGGAAAAAGTTGTCAAATACAAGTAGTACAAAGTTGCAAAGTGGTGCAACCTTCGTTCTACAACTCATGTGACCAAAATAACTATTCCAACGTATCTAAGTGGGTATGTTTACACTAGGAATGGTCCTCTTTTACACCCAAACATGCCAAATCACTCTGAGCTATGTTCAACCGGTTGAATCTCTTAAGAGTCTAAAGTGCAAAATGGCTGCAAACTTCAGCATGACATTACTCGGACATCGTGATTCTTAAAAATTTCTCGTCTGATCCTATGAGATCGTATTGTTCCCCTCTACAATAACCTCTCTCAGTTTTCACTATCTCAGAGGCGTTTTCCTATGGTGGCAAGATTTTGCTTGGGGAAAAAGTTGTCAAATGCAAGTAGTACAAAGTTACAAAGTGGTGCAACTTTCATTCTGCAACTCGTGTGACCAAACTAACTATTCCAACGCATCCAAGTTGGTACATTTATATTAGGCATGGTCCTCTTTCTCACCCAAATACGTTGAATCGCTCCAAGCTACGTTCAACTAGTTGAATCCCTTAAGAGTCTGAAGTGCAAAATGACTGCAAACTTCAGAATGACGTTACTCAAACACCGTGATGCTTAGAAACTTTTTGTCTGAGCCTATGAGATTGTATTTTTCCCTCTACAATAATCTCTCTCATTTTTTGGTTATCTCAGAGGTATTTTCCTGTGGTGGCGAGATTTCAATTGGGGAAAAAATTGTCAAATGCAAGTAGTACAAAGTTGCAAAGTGGTGCAACTTTCATTTTGCAACTCATGTCACCAAACTAATTGTTCCAACACTTCCAAGTGGGTAAATTTACACTATTCATGGTCCTCTTTTTCACCCAAATGCACCGAATCGCTCTGAGTTATGTTCAACCGGCTGAATCCCTTAAGAGTCTGAAGTGCAAAATGACTGCAAACTTTAGCATGATGTTACTTGAACACCATGAAACTTAGAACTTCTCATCTAATCCTATGGGATCATGTTGAGCCCTTCTACAATAACCTCTTGGTTTTTGCTATGTCGGAGACATTTTCCTGTGGTGGCAAGATTTCGCTTAGGGAAAAAGTTGTCAAATGCAAATAGTGCAAAGTTGCAAAGTGGTGAAACTTTCGTTTTGCAACTCGTGTGACCAAAATAATTGTTCCAACGCATCCAAGTGGGTAAATTTACGCTATTTAGTGTCCTCTTTCACACCCAAACGTTCCAAATCACTCTGAGCTACATTCAACTAGTTGAATCCCTTAAGAGTTTGAAGTGCAAAATCGCTGCAAACTTTAGCATGACGTTACTCGAACAACGTGACACTTGGAAACTTCTCATTTGAGCCTATGAGATTGTGTTGTGCCTCTCTACAATAATCTATCTCAATTTTTTCTATCTTAGAGGCGTTTTCCTGTGGTGGAGAGATTTTGCTTGGGGAAAAAGTTGTCAAATGCAAGTAGTTCAAAGTTGCAAAGTGGTGCAACTTTCGTTCTACAACTCGTGTGACCAAACTAGTTGTTCCAACGCATCTGAGTGGGTATGTTTATGCTAGGTATGGTCCTCTTTTGTACCCAAATGTGCCGAATCACTCTAAACTACATTCAACCGGCTGAATCCCTTAAGAGTCTGAAGTGCAAAATAGCTACAAACTACAACATGACGTTACTCGGACACCGTGACACTTAAAAACTTCTTGTCTAATCCTATGGGATAGTGTTGCGCCCCTCTACAATAACCTCTCATTTTTCTCTATCTCATAGGCATTTTCCTATGGTGGCGATATTTTTCTTGCGAAAAAAGTTGTCAAATGCAAGTAGTGCAAAGTTGCAAAGTGGTGCAACTTCCATTCTGCAACTCATGTGACCAAACTAACTATTCCAATGCATCCGAGTGGGTACATTTACGCTAGGAATGGTCCTCTTTCACACCCAAATGCGCCAAATCGCTTCAAGCTACGTTCAACTGGCTAAATCCCTTAAGAGTCTGAAGTGCAAAATAGCTAGAAACTTTAGCATGTCGTTACTCAGACACCATAATATTTAGAAACTTCTCGTCTGAGCCTATGGGATCGTATTGTGTCCCTCTACAATAACCTCTCTCAATTTTTCCTATCTCAGAGGCGTTTTCCTATGGTGGAGAGATTTTTCTTGGGGAAAAGTTATCAAATGCAAGTAGTGCAAAGTGGTGCAACTTTCGTTCTGCAACTTGTGTGAACAAACTAACTATATTCCAACACATTCGAGTGGGTACATTTACGCTAGGCATGGTCCTCTTTTTCACCCAAATGTGTTGAATTGCTTCAAGCTACATTCAACTGGCTGAATCCCTTAAGAGTTTGAAGTGCAAAATGGCTGCAAACTTCAACATGTCGTTACTCAGACACCGTGATGCTTAGAAACTTCTCGTCTAATCCTATGGGATCATGTTGTTCCCCTCTATAATAACCCCTCTCAGATTTTGTTTGAAAGAAAAATAAGCATGTCTAAGTCAAAAGAAAGTCCGCCCAATCTTGGCAAGGCACAAGCAAAGTCCGCCATGCTCATGGTCAAGGAAAATGTCCAAGATGATACAAAGTCCGCTTGGGAAAGAAAATCTATCTCCAAACTACTGTCAGGTCCGCCCTTGGCTTGAATAATGCTTTTCCAAGACAAAGGTAAAGTCCACCCAACTCAAAGCATACATGGAAAAGACAACATAAAGTCGGCCCAACTCAAAGCATACATGGAAAAGACAACTTAAAGTCCGCCCCAAGCTGAAAATAGGAGATGGAAAACATATCTTGAAGTCCACCTTAGGCCAAGAAAGAAAATTCCAAGCACTTGATGAAGTATTCCTTGCACAATGGCATGCACATGAAGAAGTTAGCCCAAGGTTGAAGTGAGGATGTCAAGAATAAAGCCAAGTCCACCAAGAAGTGGCAAGACACAAGTAAATTCCGCCCAACCTTGGAAAAGCACAAGTAGAGTCCGCCTAGCCAAGGAGGAAAGAAAACTCAAAAATTGGCTAAGTATTGATACCTTTGGGAGAAAAACTTAGAAAATTATCTAAGTTTTGATACCTTGGAGAATAAAATTTCAAAATTTGGTTAAGTATGAAGGAAATTCCCTAAGCGATGAGCAACTCTGCCTAACATGGCCAACCAATCATGAAGTTTTCCAAGGCTAAAATGAAGATGTCTTGCCAAGTCCAAAGTATGAAAAATGTGGTAACATAGACAAGGCAGTGAACTATTTGATAAAATATGTCAAGGAAATCTAGCCTCATAGAATGCCATGATAAGAAAATGCAATTGGAAGCTGCTCCTACTTATTAGTTGTGCAATGTGAAGTAATTGCATAACTGCTTAGGTTGACTTTGTAAAAACTATATTGTAATTAAAATTTTGTCATCTATCAACATCTAGTTATTAGTTATGCAGTGTGAAGTAATGCTTTGACTTTGAAAGATGTGCAATAAAATGTAATCAACGATATGAATATAAACTACAAAAAAATATTTTTTATAATCCATTAGTTAAAATATTTATTTTATTTGCTCTCTATATCTCTATATGCTATGGAAATACCTTTCAATTTCAAAATAAATAGATTTTATCTCTTGTTCTACAATTTTTTACGTTTTTGTTTTTAAATGATTTTTTCTCAACTTTTTTAAAATCTATTATACTTTTGGTTTGTCAAATTTTTCCCAAAAATATTTTTGTTGCTATGCATTGGAAGCATGAATCATACACTTGAATACACACAATATACGTGAAGTATACATGTAAATAAGTGAAGCATACATGTGAATATGTGAGACACAAGTAATTGAAGCATTCCAAAGGATACAAACCACCATGAATGGAGCTTATATACACAATATGCTTTAGATGGAGCTTATTGAACAATCAACAGTAATTAATTAAGCATTAGATGTAAAAAAAATTCATGGCTACAACATTCAAGCATACGATTTACACAATACATATGATAACATCATTCAAAAATGATAGTAGAGAAATAATATTTTTTTAATCATAAAGCCATAAGGCTATACAATGATATATATTTATAAAAGTATATACAATATATCCAAAAAAGACATATTGTAGGGTTAGTACAAAGGAGCCATATTATGGACATAAAATGTCACGTATATATCGATAGCACAAAAAATATGTTCCAAAATGCCACATAGGCATGCAACAAACGACCCTAATACAGTCATTTCCCTCTAGGGGAAGGAAATAGATCCCATGCTACCTTTGAAATTCGGCTGGATGGAGTGACTGTTGGTTCTTTGGTCTTTCGAACATGCTTTCTAGTCCTCCTCTCTTCACTCTAGACCTTCAACTAATACAATAAAATGTAAATATGTTAATACATAGAAATTGAATTGTGGAATGACATATAAAAATAATAATCACTTACCACATATAGATAGTCATCATTCACATTTACATCATTACCACGTCCACGATCTGGAGTGATAACCACCTGTAGCAACCATCAAGATAGAAATTAAGCTACACAAAAGTATCGTGATTTTTTTTATAATAGACCATAAAAGAGAAAATATAATGTCAAATCAACTAATTTGTTGCATACCTCTCTCAATGGATTAGAACTAGCTATTGTTGCAGCAACTTCGTGGTCCATCGTGCCACCAACATCACTAGGGATGTCTGATGTCAACATCTGCAAATGGTAAATGAAAGAGTAAATGGTAGGGTGAACTATTAAATGTTAATGGGATGGGATTAGGAAGGAATAAAGGAACAAAAAGTGAATTAGGAGAAGATAATGTGACACAATCAAGGAATACAAATGCAATGTTTGTGTTTCTCATCAAATTTTTAGATTTGTATATGCAAAATTATGAAAACTAGCTAACATTGTTTTACAACACCATTATTGAATAAAGGCTACCTGAGTGTAAGTTGTTTGAGGAAATGAATTGTGAGGTGTAGAGGTGGAAGGTCCACCAGGAAACTATTTGAAATCCAAAGCATGTTATGAGACAAACATTTAAATATAACATTCAACTGTTCAAATGCAATAATAATATCTTTAATACGAGTTGCATACCTATGGACTCAACGTCGAGAACGAATAAGGGTCTATAGGAATGGGGCACATCTCATGAACACTCTGACCTTGAAATTTCATCATATCAAAATTCTACTAATTTACCTATTTTAAATTTCAAAATATAATTTAATAAACAACATTAAATGAACTTGTTGAATTTTACAAGAGTGTCAATGTCGAATATATCATTCAACAAATCATTGGTGAAAGTCATCGCCTTTACAACTGATGTAGGTTGTGTAGTTGCATCCTGAGCACTTTGATAATTGTACATGAAAACTACACCACAAGCGCCACAATGGTGGGGTGGAGCTCGGGGCCTATGCGTCTCCTCCACACCAGGCTCTACTAGAGGCCTCACACACTGTGAAATGGTCTGGGTGAGTGAGCCAATCGACTCTAGTGTGTCCACCTCTACACTATCCTTAACAATGGAAGGAATGACGACATGCTCCACCATGGATTTGGCCAAGGGTCTCAGTGCCAACTGTGGATTAAGTCGTGCAGTAGGTCTATCATGTGTGGAGCCCCCACCTCTACCTTGAAAGTCTAAGATGTCAAAATAATTTGGCATTTTATTGAGGATAAACTAACAATAGAGTTTCCTCAAAAAGTATTGTGGTACCTCATGGTTATTGCATGGAGGCTGATTAAATACCATCCACCACCGCTCCCAAAATTTATTTTTAATTAACTCATGTTGGCACCAATGGATGGGGAACCTCCTGCATGTATGAGACAAAGGTGCGTTGGTTTTCGGGTCTATAAATAGGGCACACAAGTCGGCTTTGCTATTTTTTTTGTTTTTTAACATCTACATATGACAAACCACTAGCATAATATTGTCTCATCTCATGCCTCTTATTTGACCAAAAATTTATTTGCTTGCTCATTTCTCCTACATGAGATACAATTGACTTCAATGATTCAACAATCCCTCTCCTATAAGGGTGGGTTTCGACATGCTCGATTAATCTTCCAATTAATTGTTCAATGTCTCTTTTATTGTTTTCAATTTGATTTAGAATATTTTCTTGTGTTCCTTGAGGATGCCTATGAATTGATGGAGGTGTTTCAAGTTGTTCTTGAATAGGAGGTTCTTCTTAAGGGGGTGACTATGAATTCTCAATGTTTGGAGGTGGAGATTCATTCCCTGATAATTAGAACAAAATTTTATTATAAAAACCTATTTCAATTTGCATTCTAAATCAAATTAAAAATAAATAGAATAAAAATGCATACCTCTTTGCAATCTTTGACGTCTCTGACGTGTTGGCGGCATCCTCATGAAAAATAGCAAGCTAAGGATGCAAATAATGGATGATATTTGGCGAGTGCAAGTTGCAAACCTCAAATCCTCCAATCCAAGCCACAGGTTGAAGTGAAATGAGGGTTTCAAATGCATTTTTTTCTTTTATTCAACTTTTTCATTTGGCACATGCCAAATTTGGCATGCACCAAATGGCCAATTTTGGCCTTTTTTTGTGAAATTTTCCAATTTGGCACCTAAATTGTGCCACAAATTGGTGCACTTACCCTGGTGCAAGGCCAAACTTCTACAATAAGGGATTATGTAGCATGGAATGACCAAAACAAAATGAATATACAAGGGTTGCGCCAAAATGCAAGCGATATGGATTCAAGAAATGCAAAGATTACAAGATAAACACTATGGATTCAAATATTCCAGGAAAACAACGATTGTAGACTATAAATATATATATTCGAACACCTAATCAATTTGTATCCTCATACAGGTGTGAATGGTGATCCTAGCCCTGCACAAATGCAAAGAACAAACACATTATTAGTCCAAGTTAGAAACAACATTCCCCATGTAATTGATTTGAAATATTAAAAACAAGAAATAAATGAAGAACATGAATAAAAACTATCTAATCTTGCTCAAAATAAACAAACTCTCAATCCCATGGGGGAATTGATGCCATTTTGATGTGGAAAATGGCCCTTTCCCAATTCCTTGCAAGCTTGATGATCAATGGTGAGGATTTGATGCTCCTTGATGAAATTTCTCCATAACCTAGCTATGAAATCATGAAAATGGATGAAAACAAATGACTTGATTCAAAACATGAAAATGATAACCTTGCTTAAGTTGTGGATGAAAATGCCTAAGTTTATGAATGAGCTTGTGGATCCAAAATCCAAATGAGATCCTTCTATTTATAGAAGATAATGATGGAGGATGAGGAAAAATGGATGAATGTGGGATCAATCACCAACCAATAGCATAATGCCACTTGTCAACATGTGAGTGGACAAAGGTGGAGCACATTTGGATGAATGTGCACATTAATGCAATTAGGTGGAAATTCAAACTTGGAGAAGTGACAAGTTGGAGGGAGAGAAGAAATAAATTAAATGCCACTTGGATCAAGAAAAGGACATGAAGAGGCCTTTAATGCCTTGTTGGATGGACAAGTAATTTTGGGGGGAGAATTCAAACTTGGAGAATATTCCCACTTTGATGCCTTTTTGAATGAAAATAGAGATTTAATAAATCAATTAAATCGATTTTCATGAGCAAGTTGCAAAAGTTAAAGAATTTGATGGATTAAGATTAGCATTAATTAGGATTTGATTAATTAAGATGAAGATTAGCTGATTTGACAATTTGACTTAGACTTTTGGATTAATTTAAATCAAAATGAGAGGAAAATGATTATTAGATTTAATTAAATAAAGTTAATCAAAGGGGATGGTATTATATTTAAATCAAATGAAGATTAATTTATTTAATTTAAAGGAAATGGCATTAGAAGATAATTAAATAAAATTGATTTATTTAATTAAAGAGGAGAATATGATGATTTAATCAAACAAAATGATTTATTTAATTAAGAGATGAACTGTGATGAATTTAATTAAATAAAAATTATTTAATCAAATGGTTAGAAAAGGAGACGATTTAGGACGAGTTGGTGTTAGTAATCAGGATCAAGTGCATAGGATCAATCAATACATTTTTCATGTCTACAACAGGAATAAAATAGATGGATATTACATAACCAAACAATACCAAAAAGACAACCATTCATTTTCTACAAACAAGAGAGAGAATGAATTCAATTGCATTGATCAGATAAACAAATCAAGAACGGTGATGAAGCCAAATTGGATTCCTACGTAGCTCATATGGAATCTAGTGCTAAGATCGACTTCTATGTTCGCAACAATCCACTTCTCCAAAGCCTTCATCTAATCTTCAATTATTTTCCCCCAATCCATTTTTTTTTAAAACAATTCATAAAATTCAATTACTCTACAAATAATTTCTTGCAGACAAAGTTCTCTATTTGGAAATCAAATCCATGATCATCCATAATCTCTCCCAATGATAATTATTATTATTTTTCCAAAAAGAAGCTGTAAGATTTTTTGAACACAAAAATCAGATAAAAATCTCACAAAATAACAAGTTTCCAAACAACAAGTAGTTCGAAGTCACACATGTGCTCCGAATAAATATTTTTCTATCTTTTTATTGTTTTTATTGTTTAAACATTATCTCCTTCCATTTAATATTTTATTTTATATTATAATATTTTTCCCACCTTTTTAATCTATTTAAACACACCATTAATAATGAAATATTTATGTTTAATTTTTGAAATACATTTTACTTAGAAATTTAATTTAATAAATTAATTAACCAAGGCAACTCAAATACTATTTATCAATAGGGTCTATTTAATAATTTATTTGTTTCAACAATTAATCAAACACCATAATTAACAAATTTAATTTAACAACTAATTATCAACAATAGTCACCCACACACAAACAAGTTCAAAACAGGAACAACTGACCATGAACAACATACAAGACTGACGGGGTGACCAACTAGATACTCATCCTCATCGAGGATGATGGAAAGGGTAGGGGATCGTACGCTATCTTTGTTCAATAATTTTCCATTAGGTTTAAGGCATGCTCAGATCTGTCAATTTAGGTGGAGTCAATGCCTGGTACCTGCAATCCTACATCAAACAAAATGGTTGAACAACATATATATAAACATACAGTTAGACACACCGTGAAAGGAAATCACAGCATAGCAGGTTACTCACGAATGAGTAATGCAACATTGTTCCTCTCACCAAGACACATCAAACAAGTAACCACATCAATGTACAACAACCACTTACATATCAAACAACATCAAACAATCACCATATAAACACATAGTAATCATGATTGGATAAACACATAAGGCTCGTAATTAAATTAATCCACATAAACCAATAAGTCCATAAAACTATCATAGCATATGCATAAACTCAACTAATAGCAAGAACATCAAAGTGTCATCAAAATGTCATCTAGTATTGTCAAAGTAGTAAATCCAACATCATCAAAGTGTCATAATGTCTGTCCTAATAGAACAATGCAACATTGTTCCTCTCACCAAGACATAACAAACAAGTAACCACATCAATGTACAACAACTAGTTACATAGCAAACAACATCAAACAATCACCATATAAACGCATAGTAACCATGATTAGATAAACACATAAGGCTTGTAATTAAATTAATCCACATAAACCAATAAGTCCATAAAACTATCATAGCATATGCATAAACTCAACTAATAGCAAGAACATCAAAGTGTCATCAAAATTTCATCCAATATTATCAAAGCAGTAAATCCAACATCATCAAAGTGTCATAATGTGTGTCCTAATAGAACAACTACCAGTCTAGTAGAGAACAACATGAGGGGCACTACATTTACATTTTTTCTATCAATTTCCTTAGTCTGTTGATTTAAAATATTTTCCCTTTTTGACACCCATATCTAGTTTTTTTAAAATTTGGAGTAGTTTCTCTATATATGACCTTAATTTCTACATTTTAAACAAAAATATTTATTTTCCTCTATTTATATGGATAGGATCCAACCACTAGTTAGAGATGACAAAATAATGTTATTTGACATATCATGTATGACAATATTCTAGTCTAGATGAATGAATTACCTTCTAAAATCTCCATATCTATGGAATATGTAAAGAACAAATAATTTCCCATTTTCTTAAAACATTATTTAGTCAATATTATAGTGGTAAATTATGCAATTGAATCCATGTAAGATCATTTCATGGACAATAAGCAATAGGATTAAAATTAGGGCACTATTTTTGTAGCCCTAGGAACCATTTTATAACACATAATCTCTCTCTACTTCTTAAAAATGCTTGCTAAAAAATACTTTGAGTAGGAATTTTATAGTATTTAATTAATGTCCCAAGATGCATGTGCTCACTCAAATATATTTCTTCTAACTAGTATTTCTCCAAAATATATCTTTATGTTAGCATTATTTTAAAATTTTCCTATTGATAATTCTACATTCAAACTAATTTTTAATTTCAAAACTTTTGCACCTTCTTTTATTTTTATATGTAATTACAATAAAATATATTTTTGGTATTCTATATTGTTTTATTGTGAGCCTTTCTATATATAAGGGTTAAATCAAGAAGTTGAGTCCACTTCTCGTGGAAGTTTCAAACTTAGAAAAAAATGCCTAATGGGGTAGAGCAAAATGGGATCTCAAGCCTTTATTTGAAATGAGATCTCATTTCATGTCAGGACTTTGAGTCAAAGATCACAAAAGGAGATCATGTTTACCACAAAACAGGATCTCGCTTTGTAATAAACGAGACCCCATTTCAAAAAAGTATTTTAAAAAAGGCCCACAAGCTCATTTTTACCGGCTGCAACTGCAAAACCAGAATGGGATCCCAATTTCTAGTGACCTTTGTGGCCATCAAATAGTCTAGGTAAGTGCTTTCCATTTTTCTTTTTTGTATTTACTTTTTGTTTTGTGTATTTTGTAATTTAGGTATTTATATATTGTATGGATCATCCGGCCAAATATATGAACCCTAAATTCAATTATGTAGTGTAGGAAATTGTATGCCCTTTCCAATTTCACACTTTTTTTGGGCCTCTTAATTAATTGGACTTAATTAAGATTCTAATTTCCTAAATTATGCATTCCAAAGCCTTATTTGTCTCATTTTTCAAAAGGGAAACCAACATTTAATTAATGCAATTAATAATTAAATCACATTGGAGAATGAGTGTCATGGAATTTCAGGCTAGGAAATATTCACCCATGGGTGAATGGGTCCTCCTTAAGTGTCATGACCTATTTTTAAAAATTTTTTTGGTGGTGTTTTAATGATTCAAATTTCACATGCAATTGTTGGCTTTTGGAATCTAATTTTTGAGAAATTAGATAAACACCTATAAATACATAGTTATCTTTTCAATTCAAATCTAAGACATTATCAACAAGAAAGAGGTGAACTTTATGAGAGAAAATATTATTGTCAAGAGCATTCAAGAGCAGATTTATCAGTCATTTGTTGTAGAAAATCAATATCCTAATCATCATGCCAAAGTTTGTGTGTATTCATGTCATCTTGTGAAGGATAAGTTATGCATTGTTGACCCTAAAGAATCCAAGCAATTTCAAGTTTCCAATCAATAAAATAAAGCAAGATCAATCCTTGGAGTGATATGTGTGACTTCAATCCTCTAAGGAAAACCATTAAAAGGTTTGGTGAGTTGTACGAAAGTATTGTTTCATTCATCATTTCTTTTTGTTTATCAATTATCATTATTTTCTATCAAGGTTTGATTACCAAACTTGGGGTTTGACCAAGGAAAACCTCCAAAAAAAAAAAAATCTTCCTCTTTATGTATGTGTAAATTATAAGTTGAAGAAGGATTGAAGATCTTGAAGAGCAATTTTACATTGTTGCATTTGTTGCATCCATTATTGTCAAATCACGGAAACTCAAGTGTAGAATTTATTTATGACTTTCCAACAATGAATCCTATACAAAAAATCTTAGATCTTACTTCAGAGGACTACAAAAAGTATTTTTGGAAGTACTAACTAGGACCCATTCACCCTTGGGTGAACCTGTCCTTCAACAGTGCTTAGAATCAACTTTTTATGCCAAGTACATGTGTCAAGAACCTTCTCATATTTGCCTGCAAATTGTCAATTTAATTTGTGTATTTTTGGAATCTTGCATTTTAACATCTAGGTCTTATTGTGCATTTAGTTTGAACATTGAAAATCATTTGATTAGGTTTCAAATCTTCCCTATTAGCTTAAATGACTACTATCCAGGTTTGATTGACTCATCATTGAGGTTGAAAGTCAATCATTACACCTTGTGATCTCTTTCCTAATGAAATGCCCCTAGGGAAAGACACCTATTGTGGATCTTTAAAGTCCTATTTAGTGTCCCTCTTTTTGAATATTTCATTTTGGTGAATCTGGCATTGTGCATCATAATTTTCTAATTTGGAGATCCTTGAAGTTCCCTAGATCTAGATTTCACATCATTGTGTTTGTATTCTTCTTTCAGGCTTAGATTTTGCATTTTTGCATCATTTAAAACTCATAAAAATAAAAAAATATTGCATACATTTTGCATAGTAGATTGCATAAAAGTATGTTTTAGTCATTTAGGTCAAAATTTTATTCAAAATTGCATTAAAAAAAGTTGTCATTTTACTCATACATTGTCATAAAATTTCATTTGCATTTTCATCATAATTTTGGAAAAAACTATCACTGAAGAATCCTTTCATGTTAAGAACAGTGAACTTAAATATCAAGTTAAAAACCCAGATTTAAATTTTTAGACCCCTGTCCTAGGACCCATTTTCCCTAGGGTGAACCTGTCTTGGTACAGGTGCTTTTCTAAATTTTTGCACACTATTTTGTCTCTGTAGTATTAGTTTTTTCTAGCCTACAGATCTCTGCTTCATTTTCAAAAATTGCATATTTCTATAGTTTTTTTCATCTAATTCAATTGGTGAAAAATAGTGCATTGTTTGAAATTAAAATTAACATTCAAAAGTAATTATTTTCAGGTTTTTGCATCTAAAATCAATCAATTATCATAGTTCAAATCTAAAAAATTGCAATATCTTGTTTTATAATATCATTGTGTTTTCTATTTCTAGAGGTGGTTACTATCATTAGCTAGTACCTTTTTTTCCATTTTGGGGTGCTCTTTGGGTTTTGTGAAACTTGTATGACTTTCACAACCTGGTATCCTATTTCCAAACTTCAGTGAGATGTAGTTTGAGACTCATGGAATCCTATAATAATACATTCATTGTGGATCTTGGGTTTTCCAACTCTTTCACTCATAGTGTTGACACTAGTCAACCATTTTTGGACCATATCCCTGATGTCACATATGACTACCTTACCATCAACCACTTACACTAATGTTGAAACCTCAATTGCTCATGTCCCTCAAGAGAAGTTGAAAAAAATGGACAAAGCTTTAGAAAAACTTCAAGATTTTGTGAGTATAGAGTATATTGTTGGTGTTGCCATTCCTATCATAGATAACATGAGGAGAATTCTTGATAATGACGAAGGATTAGAGATTGTGTGTAGCCTAGCTGATATTATTGATAACCATATTCCTCTAGTGGCTAGTTCTGCTCAAACTTTGGGTTACACCCAAATCCAAGGAGGAAACCATATTCCTCCCCATATAACCATAAACTCTATTCCTACATATACTCATCCACATGTTACTACAACAGTGCAACCAACCAACAATATCACTCCAACTTTAGGTATTTCCATTGAAGATCCTCTTAATTTTTTGAATTCAAAATCATATCTCCAAACTCTCCACGTCTTAACCTGCAATTTACTTGTTTTCCTAACACATATAAACCTCCATCATATTCACCCCCATATCAAAACACAACCAATGATTCCATCATAAACTAGCTCTTACAAAATGTCACATCCCTCCAACAACAAATAGAAACATTGAACCAAAACCAAAAAAAACAACTTTCACAATATGTAAAGAGAAACCCATTGTCATTAGAGATATTGAGAGAAAAAATGCCACAAGGTATAGAGATTCCTAGATTTGAGAAATACAGTGGTAAAGGAGATCCTAGAAACCATGTGTCAACATATACAACCTTATGTAGTGATTTCATTTTTGAAGACAAACTCTTGGCTAAAAATTTTCCTATTTATTTGAAAGATACAACCTTGGAATGGTTTTATTCCTTACTAAATAACTCAATCAACCCATTCAATGAGCTCTAAACCATTTCCAAGTGCACATTGGTCCTAAGATGGCCCTACCTGATTTGATGCAATGCAATAAAAAAAAGATGAAAAGATTACTAATTTTGTAGCTCGTTATCAAATGCTTTACTCACAAATCAACATTAAGCTTCCTGATGTGATCTGCAAAGGATGTTCATTGATAATTTACAAAAAAATATTTAAGAAAACCTTGGGATGATGAAATTTCCCTCTTTTACACACTTATGCATGGCTCTCCGTGATTGTCGGAACTTACTTAACCAATGTGAAGACAAAACCCCTTCAACCCATGGGTATGTACAGGATCATCATGGAAAAAATAGGCCCTTAAGTGGCAATGAAAATTAATAAAAAATAGAGTTAGGCAACTTGACGTAAAAATTTGAATAATTTATCTATATTATTTCAAAAATATGTAAGAATAGAATCTGTGGAAAATTGAATGTAGTTTGTAAACTACTAAGTTTATTTTTATTTTTTAAAATCTATTTGGTGAAAATTTGAAATTTCAATGCAGTAGTACTTAAATTTCAAGGAAAAAATAAGAAGTAGGTGTTTGTATGACCACCCTAACCACAATAAAATGATAATATTTTTTTATAAGATTTTAGATATAAGTAGAGGACTCGTGTCTAGATGTGATGCATATTTTTTTGTAATTTTTTTCCAAGTAAATAATTAATTATGAATTTTTTATTACAAATTTTAAAAAATATAAAAACTTGTATGTTTGACCACCTTAACTTGGTCAAAACTTCATGAAATTCCTTTTTTTTAATCCTATAGTATGCGAAGCATAGAATGTGAGATTCAAAAAATGTGATACCGTTTGAAAGCTAGAGATTTTTTTCAATCAGCCTATCAATCAAGACTTTAATCATAATTCTAATAGAAAATGAATAGTAATTATTTATTAGATTCAAAGTAAAGTATAATTTATATTGGTGGAAAGTTGAGAAGATCCTTTACAAACCCTTTTCATTTCATCAATTTCGGGTAAGAAAAAAGTCGTCAACCACATGGGTGAAGTATGGAAAAGCAAGGTAAGATGTTAAACACGTTTTTTGTGTTGACTTCTTAAGATTGGCGGTCCGAACCAAATTCCAAAGCAAGCCCGGATTAATCCTAGGCATTAAATTTTGTGTCGAGATATTGGATATCTGATTCAAATCGGATATGCGATTTGAATCAGATATCTGATATGTTTTAGCTATGAGTTTAAAAAATGTTATACAATTTATAATATATGATTTAAAAAATGCAATAAATTTTATAATTTAATATATAATATACAATTTATGATAATCTCTTACTGAATTATGTATTTAATATGTAATATATTATATTATTATGTATAATATTTAAATATTATTTAAATATTTTAGTTAATGTATCAATATTTAAATATATATATATATATTACTAATATATAAAATATATAAATATTATCTCTTTCCCTCTATTTCTCCCTCTACTCTCTCTCTCTCAAGTCTCTTTCTCCTAACCCCTCTCCCTCTCTCAGGTCTCTCTTTCTCACTCACTCCCTCTATATCTTTCCCTCTACCTTTAACCCTTTAACCCCCTACCCTCTACTATTAACCATATATACCCTCTATCTCTCTCCCAGTCCCTCTCTCTCTCAAGTCTCCCTCCTACCCCATCTCCTTCTCTCAGATCTCTCTCTCAGAGTCACTCCCTCTATCTCTTTCCCCTCTACCCTTAACCCTTAAACCCTCTACCCTCTACCCTTAACCCCCCCTCTCTCCCT